>JAFVLL020014319.1:69037-186332 GCA_021397915.2 Tor tambroides | reverse complement strand
GTTTTTTTAAAAGATATTACCATCCATAAGTTTCCTTTGTTTTTGTTTAACTATATTCAACACTTCTGAGTTTGAACAGTGTAATTTCATATTGACAGCTGAGTTTTGTATTTTGTTGTCCATTGTGTAATGATTGATTGAAAGAATAAATTAATTTGGCCATTGAGCTTCAGTTTCAGCCTGTGTGTTAACTGTTTTGAAAATGTGATGTCTGAGTGGACAAATGTGTTTAAGCAACTGAGAAAAACTGTAATCATGAGCGTCAAAATTTGGTGTTGTGTTTATATAACATTTTTTAATGGGAATGTAAAAATTCACATCTTTCCAAGAAAGCTGTAAAATATTAATTTCTATTTCTTTAAAAGGAAATGAATCCCCAGAAGAAGAAGAAGAAAAAAACAGTGAAGCATGTTTCAAGAAAGGCATTTGTTAAGGCAATGTGTCTGAGACACTTGTTTAAAGGTACGGGTGTTTTTGAGGGCTGCAGGTGCAAGAGACATGTCTGTTGTTCTCTATCCTCGCTGCATCTGGATGTGACAGTTTTTACACAGCCATCGTTTACAGGATTACGACTTTAAGGAATCAGTGAAACACTTTTCTCACATACTGTTTTCATGACGATGTTTCCTATTACCTTGAACAACATACAAGAAATGCAGTTCTTGTATAAATTCAAATATATAAAACATGTCAAAGTTTGTGAGACCACACCATTCTCTTTTGATAGAAAATGGGGTTTTTTTTAGATTGGGGGTGGAGGGGGGCTGTATAAAATCATCAGAAATTTCTAATCCAAATATCAATCCAAGACACACAGTAAATATGGACTGCAATGAAAAATAACAAACATTAGGATAGTTTCTTTTATTTATTCTTTTTTATTCTGATACAATGTGCAAAATTACAGGTAAGTTATATACCATAAATATTATATTTGCATTACCTTTATGGGCCACATTTGGAGGCATGACCAAAACAAGCAATATTAATCATTTTTGAATTCACTATTGTCATAATGGGAACCTGCTGTTTACGGACACTGATTTGAGAAGAATACACTTTATATTAATATATAAATTAGTAATTCATATATAATAAATAAAAAAATATATTCATATAAAAATTCACATAAAATATGAAATATTTTACAAACCTAATACTCTATATGTATTTAACATTAACATTATATTTTTCTAACAGCAAAAATGGAAAAGGTAACAGAAAATGTAGCCATTGTTAGCCAACAGAAATGAATTCACTGTATTAATTGTATAAAATCACAAAATATCTTTAATAAATATGACAACATGACAAGCTCTAAAATCGGTTTTACAGCTTTCTCCAATCTATTTATGAAAATCAACCATTTCCCAAGCACACTAGTGTTCTTTACACTTAAATATGGTAGTTACACTTTAGTATAGGTACCAGTTCTCACTATTAACTAGTTGCTTATTATTCATTTATTGGCTGTTTATTAGTAATTATAAAGCACATATTCTGCATGACCATATTCTACATCCCTAATCCTACCCAATACCTAAACTTAACAACTACCTTACTAACTAATAATAAGCAGCAAATTAGGAGTTTATTGAGGCAAAAGTTGTAGTTAATGGTTTGTTAATAGTGAGAATTGAACCTTAAACTAAAGTGTGACCTGCAAGGGATATTACGAAAATACGATAATGTTGGAATTTCTGTTTTTAACCTTTTAAGAACTACATTCTTTAGTCAGTGATTCATGCCATTAGTTCCAGACCACTCGTCTGAATCCCCTGGCAGCAGTTAAGCGCTCTGCTCATTTAAAATGACTCCAGAGAGTCTGGTGATAAATGAATTCATGAGGTTGCTGTGAAGCAGGGTGAAGATCGCCATAAACCTCACAGTCAGTCTGCTGGGGTCACAGGTCATAAGTGTCTTAGTGAGAGCACTTTAAAAGACAGGCCATGTTTTTTACAGCTTAAACTTTCATGATGTTATGTCATGAATGTAGAGAGCTATGCTTTACATGAATCTAATTTGATTATTTGAGCCTGTGGGACTAAAATCATTAGATGGAGTTTCTGCAAAACTGGACTCTAATGAAACTTTAGCTACACTATATTTTGAGGTGTCCTTATTACAGGGCAATTACAATTACAATTTAAGTAATGAGTAATGTTGATTCATTACAACATACTACTGATTTAGGGTTAGTTGCATGTAATTATACATAATTTACTGTTATTACTATATTAAATACAGGTAACATGTGTAACAGACACTGTAAAATAAGTGTAACCCGAAGCTTTAAATATATGGCCATTATTTTATCTGTGATATGATGACATTATACAGTCAATGTTTTTTACTCAAGTCCTCTTTTAATCTGTTTCGCAACAGATTAATAATAATTTTGTGTGCTATTGCAAATTATTATAGTGACTTGTAGTGCAGACCAGGAATGTATGTTTAATGTGAGCTTGTAAAAGTCTTAAGAAGATCAAAAGGTTAAAGTTCAGAAGGCTAGAAGAGAGGGTCACCTGCCGCCTTCTGGCATCCTGCTGCCAATGCCTGCTCAGGCCTGTTTAAAACCGTAAACACTGGCAACACACTTTTTGGTGCCCATGTTAACAGGTTAGAGTTAAGATTCAACAACAAACATTTTTCAAATATCTTCCAGCGTATTCCGAAGAAGAAAGAAAGTTACATGAGTTTGGAACAGGGAGTAAATAATGGTAGAATTATCATTGTTGGGTTTGTTTGACAACTAGAAAACTGCTAAATACTTTTGTCACAATTTTGAATAATATAATATAACCACTTCTTTGTCAAGCAAAACCTAGCAAAGTTCTTCAATTGTTTTGCTTGAAAAGTGTCCTGGAGAAATGACATGTGGTGTAAAGTAATATAGAGTGTCTTATTGTTGGAAAATCTGTGAATGAGATGCATTTTTGGTAGTTGGAAAAGACATTAAAATACCTATTTGATGAAAGAGATGACAGATGAAACAGATAACAACAACAACAACATTTTTATTAAGGGTCAAACTCATACTTGTTATGAAATCTGAATAATGGCTCTGACTTCTCAAAATAATATACCTGGCCATTAAATAAATGCTTAAATGTAATGAATCATTCTCAAGAAGAAGAAAAAAATCCCTCCACTTATTATTTGTCATATAATTTACAGGGTACGAAATTTAATAATATTATTTGACAGATTTAACTCTATGTATTGTCTAATGGAAAAACAACAACAATAACACCATATAATCTATAAAAAAATTAGGCTATGTTTTTATGAAAATATAAACCAACGTGCATGCCCCAGGTTTATATTATATTTAATGGGTTATAGCCTATGTTATAAAAACTAGGGCTAACTCATTGAAACAAAAATAACTAAATTTCTTACGATCCTTATGGTCAGTTCAGTAGAGATTCAAGAGTCTTGAAATCTGAGCCTGTGTCTTTAAGAAGTGGCCCCATGCAGTGCTGGGAGCCCGAGGCGCCTTTAGCCAAATTACTGAAGTTCAGAGGAAGTGACGGGAATACAGGAGCTTTCTTTGAGAGTTAGTAGTTCAACGAACAGAAGAAGAAAAAAACTGTAAAGAGAAGGCGTTTAAGATGAAACTGTTCGTGTATAATTAAGCCAGTGTTTTCTGAATCACGACAACGCACACATAAGATGAAATTAAAATTTTGACGGAGGCGCAGTTTCTGCGATCATTATCGAGCTGCAAGTATTAGTTTACTAACTATATTATTTTAGAATCGACCGTTAACTACTTCTCTAAAAAGTAGTTTACATTCGCTGTCCATCGTTTTGTTGTCTGTTTTAAGTAGGCTAATTTACTCTGACGATATGCCCCATTGTTGCGTTAAATGAGTTTACATCCTTGGCGTCCTTTGTAATGAACGCGAGACCGACTTTAGTCCAGATAGCGTTCGTCGTGTTTACGCTGCTATTATCGGTAAGTGTTTGCTCACAGTTGAAGGTGCTTGTTCGTCTCAACGATGGTCAAATAACGGAGGAGCAATTAGAGGCGGATAGTGAGAAGGACATTATAACAGTGGAGTTCAGGCAGACAGACGGGACTCTCATCACATTCCTGTCTGATTTCAAGCGCGTGAGTATAAATCCAACTAAATGTATTTCAACCACAGCTGCGAATGAACTTGAAAATAATCAAAGACTTGCGCCTTCAAATCCCAGTGCAGCCCTGCAATACAGCTGTATTTCTGTGGCAACAAAACAATAAGTCAAGGTTTATGTTTGTTGGACGTGCACCATACCAAAGTAGGCTGTATAAATAATACTAAAGTAAACACTCTCACTCTAATAAATTTCAATACCATGGTATCTCAGAGTAGCCTACTATTACTATCTGATGCATGTTGCATTTTTCTGAAAAGTACCAAGGTATTTCAAAATACATATATTCCAAAAACATAGACTTACCATGATACTTTTTGGTAGTTTTTGTAAGTGAAGTTGTTTTTTTGTTTTTTTTTTTACACTTTATTTTGTGTCCTTGTTACAGTGTAATTCGACATTTAATTACTGAGTAATATTAATTAACTACATGTACTTACTATATGGTTAGGATTAGGGTTTAGCTTAGGTTTACTTGCATGTAATTATGCATCATTTATTGTTATTATAATAGTAAGTACATGTAACATGTAAGGACACCTTAAAATAAAGTGTTAGCCTATATATATATATATATATATATATATATATATATAGATAGATAGATAGATAGATAGATAGATAGATAGATGTACAGCATCAACATACTGTGGTATTACCATCTGATGCTGCACCATGATACTTTTTAAAATGGTGATATAAATCTCTAAACAAAAACTTGATGACTTGATGGCACTATTTACATCACTTGGTTTAATATGGTTAAAGAACTGAGCTTTTAAAATGCTTTTCAGCATGTGACATCAGATCTAGTTTTATAAATCACACAACACACATGTATTTATCAACTTGAATGTTATTTTATAGGTTTGAGAGGACTTTAAAGTGGCATTGTTAGATTTATATTGAATCATGTGTCTAACAGATGGATTTGTTTGTGCTGATGTAAATTACTATCTGAAGATCATATTTTGGCCATAAAACATTTGCGATACTTTTGCACTCTGAAACACAGCATTTTTCTCTCAATAGACATACCTAAATGTAGAAACCTTTTTACAGAATCACATTTTATTCTGTCTGATTTCTTTCATCCATGGAAAGTTGGATGAAATCAAGCTGCCAGTTGCCAGATAGTTATACAGCCAAAGTCATGGTGTGGACTGTATGGGAAACATCATGCAATACGCAAAGCAGCTAAAGAAACACAGAGCATGAAACATCCATGATTATATATTATACAAAATTATATTTAAATCCATTTGTGATTAAAAGAGTTTTTACACTAATTACCGCGAAACGTTAACACACATGATTTGGTTGCATTTAAAAGAATGTTCTGGGTTCCTTACAAGTTATAATTGGCATAGAATTGATTACCACAAAATTACTTTCACTTATACTTAAAATGTCTAAGTTAGAGTAGGGTTGCCAGGTTTACGTAACAAAACCTGCTTAATTGCTTTTTAAAACTGGCCCAATCACAGCAAAAACTATAGCCCAATTGCATTCTTAAGGAAATTGGCTATTAAAATCACTATAAAATTGTCTTTCAGGGGGTCCCCCTTCAGTCGAAATCACGTTTTGGGTGCAGGGAGGCTTGGTTCAACCCACAGACAAAAAACAACCCATGGCAACAATATAAAAGCATCCCAAAATACTGCTGGAAAACCACAGACTTGGCAACACTGGGTTATAGTGAGGCACTTACAATGGAAGTGAACAGGGCCAATTTTTAAACATTGAAATACTTCATGTTTTAAGATTGTAGCTACTAGATATAAACATTATGTGTTAATATGATTTTTTTGTGAAAAATATCAAATACTAACATTTTCTGTGTAAGAGTATACAAGTCAAATGTATTTGTTGGTGTAATCAATATTGTGCCACAAATGCTGCCGATTGAGCATAACTGTACAGAGCTGCAGTTATGACTAATCTCATCTATCAGGACCTTGCTGTCCTGAAAACATTTGCGTCAATGAAGGACTTCCTCCCACTCCATATAGAGTGTCATTTTGATGGCCTCACAACATGTTTGACCATCACACACACACATTCCTCTCTACATTCAAGAAGCCATTAGCTTTTAGCGAAGCAATGCCAACTTTTCTGATTTAATATCACACTGTGTAACAGAATCTACCAGACCTTTCAAAAACAAAGTCTATTCGCCTAGTTTTTTGGAGGAAAAAGAGCCTGTTCTCTAGCTGACGTTCACACTGCTCCAGTCATATTCAGTGTGAATGCTGCAGTGCAGTTACCACTAGGACGAAGGCAAAGAAAAGCAGTATTGTTGTCATGAAAGAGAGGCTGTATTCTTGGTTATGTGCATATGGGAGCAGTTAGCCTGCTTTGCTCTGGGTAAGTTGGTGGATCAGCTGATGCTCAGGGTCGTGGTAAGAGGTTACGTTTGAGATTCATGTGCTCTGAAGAGCTGGTCTGTTTATAGACAGGGGCTTCTCTTTTGTTTTAGTGTTCACAAAATAAAGGCTTTAAAATAAAGCCTCTCTCAGTCTATAAAATAACTTGTTCACATTCATTATTTCTAATCTTAAATAATGCCAAAAATATAGTAAAACTTAAAAAAGTTTTAGTTTTTCTTTATTACATCTAATAATATTTGTTAGGGTTTATATTTTTAAAAGAAAAATTAAACTTACAATAACAATTTTTCTTACAATCTTATTCATTTTTGCTTCTCAATGAATCCCAAGTAATTGCATATTATTTAAGGATTAAATATTTTTTCTGGAAAATAATATATGTCTGTATACTGTATGTGAGCCTGTTCTTCCAATTTGCATATCCTGTAAAGACATCCTGGTAATACAATCCCCTAATTCATTGGAAAAATAAATGTAGGTTTGTCTTATGACTGTGTGTCTAAGCGCACATTTTCTTTCGTTCTTTCTTTTCTTTTCTTTTTTTTTCTAACAGCATGTGAAGATCTTTCGTGCACTGGTGCTTGGGGAGCCAGAGAAGGGCCAATCTCAGTACCAGGCCCTCTGCTTCATCTCGCATTTGGATCATGGGGAGCTCATCCCGAGTGAGGCCATGGCTCGACTCAGACAGGTCAAAATTGAAAGAATTTTAAAGCACCATCTGTGGCACCCTGCTGAAAAGACCAGCTTAAGCTAACTTTCATGCTGGTTGTGGCTTAAAGGGATAGTTCACCCCAAAATTAAAATTCTGTCATCATTTACTCTCCCTCATGTCTTTCCAAACCTGTACACATTCTTTGTACAAAAATAACCTTTTTTTTTTTTTTTTTGTCAAAATGCACAATGCATAGCACAGGAATAAATGTTAGTCGCAATAAAAGTTATGAATGGTTTATTATCAGTATTTTTGTGTTTTGTCTCTTAATATCCAAGTAATAACCTTGTTATGCCCTGAGACGTCCTTATGTTTCTTATGTGAACCCAACAGAAAAACCCTCATGTGGTGCGGAGTGCGGACGAGAGACGCAGTGTTGAACAGTTCACTATGAATGCAGTGCTCAACATGACTCACTCCTGGCACCTCAGTACTCATATTCATAATGTCTGCAGGGATGCACGAGACCTGGTCTACACACGACAGCAAGATGTCAAATACTGGCTGGAGAAAGGTTAGATGAGAGGGTCATTAATGCAGCCCTGTTAAGGCTGCCAGTGACTTTGTTGCTGCATTCTGCTAGTGTTTGTACTGTGTAGGTTGCTCATGCGCATTCCTAGCACTGTCATTCTTATGTTATCAGGAGACTGTACATCTGAACACAGCAGAAAAAAACAAGAACTGTCAATGTATGAATCAAACTCTATAAGAATGCTGACAGTTCATTTTCATGCATTATATTCTTGTATTCATGTATGTTTACAGACCAATTTTAGTTCAAAATTTTTGCAAAATCCGTTCTTCATTTGCATGTCGCTGCAAGTCACCAGAAAAAAAATGGAATGCATATGAGTAAACTGTGGTAATATTACTCAAGTTTCAGTGTGCTCTGTGATAGATAGATAGATAGATAGATAGATAGATAGATAGATAGATAGATAGATAGATAGATAGATAGATAGATAGATAGGTAGGTAGGTAGATAGATAGATAGATAGATAGATAGATAGATAGATAGATAGATAGATAGATTTTTAACCCATTATTTTTTCTGAAAATGAGTCTTTTTCTCTTGACAGGGGTTGAAGGTTCAATATTTGAAGTCTTTCCTCAGAGTTTGAATGTGACTGACTTGCAGAGCTGCAGCTCCACAACAGACCCATGGCAGCCCTGCGCCTGCAGTTACAGGTTAAACCTGGAGTGGTTCCCCTGTCAGCTGAAGTACTGCCGGGGCCAGGGCCCGAACCCTTACAAATGCGGCATTAAGAGCTGCAGCAAAGGCTACCGCTTCGACTTCTACACGCCTCATAAACAGCTGTGCCTTTGGGATGAGGACAATTAGCAGCACCTGACAAAGGAAATTTGGTTTTCTTAAAATAATGAATTTGTTTGTGGGAAACATTTTTGTAAGGTACTCTACAACAATGCAAAACTTTTTCTTAAAGGAACCGTTTTGATAATGAGATTATCTAGAAATTACTTGTGCACTTCAGTGATTTGAAAGCAGCTATACATTTTGTCTCAACAGGGAACTTTCTCTGACTCTTATGCCTTTAATGGGAGTGAAAGAATGGATATTTTGATGTGGATTGTCAAGCCATTTATCTTTTTTACTTTGTGACATCACTACAATGGTACCTCAGGGCAGGAAATTGTTTTATTATTATAAGTTGTATGTTTAGTTCTGCTTAGGGCAGCTGTATTGTAGCTCTTGTTTTCATTTTGTTTAGTTTTTCCGTTACTAAATTTTTGCGTTAAAACATTTGAATGTTAAAGTCTTAGCTATCCATACATTCTCAGTGTTGATGCCATTAGTATAAAGCAGAATATTTTGATAAATATTCAAATCCCATTCTACAAAAGGTTTACAATATGATGTCTGAATGTGGGTATCTCTGTTTTTTCCTTTGTATTTTAAAAGGTTTCTACGCTGTTTGATATTTTGAACCTTATTCATTCATTTTTACTTAGTTTTACCATGTTGCCTTCATTTTAAAGGAATAGTTCAGACATAAATGAAAATGTACTCACCCTCAGGCCATCCAAGATGTAGATAAGGTTTTTTTTATTCTTCATCAGAACAGATTTGGAGAAAGTTATTATTACATCACTTGATCACCACACTGTAAAAAAAAAAAAAAAAAAAAAGTTGAGCCAACTTAAAATTTTAAGGCAGCCAGCTTAATTCAGCAGATTTTTGAGTTTTCTCAACTTGTTGTTTTAAGTTTATACAACAAAAAGTTGAGAATCTCCTACAAAAATTAGTTGAGAGAACTCAAAAATCTGCTGAAGCTGGTTGCCTTAAAATTTTAAGTTGGCTCAACTTTTTTTTTTTTAACAGTGCAATGGATTCTCTGCAGTGAATGGGTGCCGTCAGAATGAGAGCTCAAACAGCTGATAAAAACATCACAATAATCAACAAGTAATCCACACAACTCCAGTTGATCAATTAATGTGTTGTAAAGTGAAAAACTATGTGAGAACCAATTGGTAAGAACCATATTTTTTCTTTTTTGGTGAACTATTCCTTAAGTGATTCATGTGATTCTGCCTACTGCATTGTCAAAGTATTGTAATGCAATAATCTGCAACAGTTTAACTGCTGCAAAATAATATCTTCGAGTTTTCAATACCATCATAAACATTTTCAAGACAACTCACATTTTTGCTCTCTGTTTATGAAGCCAGGAATGTAAAGCTGCAACAAAAGGCCTAAGTGGCTGCTAAAAATAGTGTGTCTGAACATATTGTGATGTCAATTTATTGCAAATTTATTCAGTAGATGCCAAATTTCTTATTCTCGGCTAAGTTGCTCTCTATAGCCTTGACTAATTCTAATTTACATTTCAATTGCAGCTGTCTTATGAAGAGTCTTTTGCATTGGTTTGTGATATACAACATGTGTGTGTGAGCTTCAGTCTGGCGAAGCTCAGTATTCTCTTCTCTTATTCTCTGCTCTCTTGTGTCACTGTCCTAAAATTATTTGCTAGTTTCTCTAATTCATATTTTTAGACTTTTTCCAGACATTGTTTTTTTTTTTTTCTTGTAGTATGAAAAGTATTTACAAGATAAAGCATTTGCAGTGGGTTAAAGTGTAATGCAGTATGCTTCTTCACATAACTGTACCAAATGTTGTGTTCTACTACCTCACAACAAGAGACCTCAATGTGTATTTTTACATTTATATCATGTAAAGGTTATTTTATTACAGTTGTTTGCAATCACTTTGGTACTAATTTTAGATCTCTCATGTCTTTTGTTCAACAGTCTGGACACAAAACTCTTAACAGTTTTTACATGTAACACAGGCTGTCCCTTATTCAAAACACTGCTTGTGTATTCGTATCTTTAAACCGTGCACTTGCAGATTCAACTTATTTTTCATGAAATGCTATAGGAGCATTAACTTAGATCACGCACACACAATAGTAGTTTCACACAATTGTTAAATATTACAGTGCAATATATGTGCTACATGTTTAATTATGGTACTACATCGCTGTAAAAAGGACTAGTAGAGAGAGAATACTACAGACACAGTGGACCCTGCAAACAAGCCTGGCCCTTTACGGCCTCCGAATAATGAATAATCCAAACCTCTTGTAATGAAAACACACCACAGCTCTCAAACACCAGATTCTTCCTATAGGTTATAACCAGGAACAATCAAAAATAGTCCAGACTATGGTCTCACATCGAAAAGAACTTTAAATCCATATTCAGACTGGTCCATGATGTGGTAACCTCACCAATAAAGAGTCCTAAAATGCATACAAATACACCATCTTAAACTCTTAGCATCAATCCAAACATAGGCCATACATACATGTAACATCTTTGCAAAAAACATTAGCAATGTACACTTAAAAAAAAAAAAAAAAAAAAAAACTCATTTAGACTGGGCTGGAAATGACACATTTCCCAACCAGGACACAGCACAATGTATTCAGCAGGTGAGCCATGCTGGCTTCTGCTGCTTGCTATTGCACATGTCTTTACTTAATGAAACCTAAAACACCCTAGCATATATATATATATAGTAACCAAAACTAGCAAGAACAATTCTATTGAGAAACTGCCACTTTAAAATGCTATGGAGTAAGTCAAATATTATTATTTAAAAAGGCACATAAACTAAAAAAACTGATGAAAAAAGAGAAAACAATCTTGCACCAGCACTAACATACTGTATAATAAAACTTTTTTAAACTTCTCATGACCACCTTCACTAGAATTTATCACGTTTTATTGTACGCTTATTTATTGTGGAAAATTTTGTCTAACTTACTGTAGAATTTATAATAGATAATCCCTTAAGGGAATACATTTTTTTCAGTAAATAGATATACACTACAGTTGAGGCATGTTGTAGCAATTGTTTCTAAATGTGCAGGTTGTAGTTTTTCATAATAAACGCTATTTAGATTAAACAAAATCGTTATTGGCCTTTAATTACTGGCCATTAATGATTAATAGGCTAGCCTCATTATAACTAATGCTACAGTAAAGAACTATGGTACATTTTCATAAGGGCAAGTACAAGTCAGAATCAAGAGCCATGTGTAAAATGGGTTCTAATGACCAGTGATGGAAAAACCTGTCTTCACATATTCCAAGAGGTGGCATAGATTAAATTAAGAACATGATGAAAGAAATAAACAATATCAAGAAATGTTTAGTTAGATTAACTTCCCATGGCATGTTACACTAAAACAATCTGTCAAACTATAAGTGCCTAAATAATATAAAATACATATCCTATGTAAACTAGCAATTGTTAACTAGGCTATTACTTTATTGCAGTTATGTTATCAACCAACATGTGTGGATGATAGCATAAAAGACCATCTTACAAAAATAAACATATAAGCAAACAAACAAATAAATAAGCCTTATGAGGGAGCATGACCCGGTGCACACTTCAAGAGTTCAACAGTTCACGCTTCAACCCCCCAATGTTCAAACCAAATCTATGCCCTTGCCTGCCACACTGAAAGAAGTGGTGTAGGATTTACTACGAAAGAAATTTCATTCAAAAATGTATAAATTTCACTAATTATTATAAAGAGACACACACACAAAAATGTCATCATTCCCTGAGTGTTTCTATAGCACCTGCATTTGAAATACAGCATTTTAAAATGCTTTAGTAACCTATCTACCATTTTCAAAATATCTGGTTAATTTTTAATTTCAATTTTATAGTGAAAACGTTCAATTAAACTGAGATATAAAGTATCTGCAATGTATGTACATTAGAAATGTGTGTAATGTAGCACTGGTTGTGCAAGTGTGCATACCTGCACTTCATCTAACTTAAGTTAGCACACTGGCTTTTTTTGTCATGTGTGTTTTTGTTTCGTTTGCTGTGATGGGCTATGCCATATATATACTGAAGCAACCCTCTGTGCTCAAAGTACACAATTGTTTATTTTCCTTAAACCACAGCCTACGTAGGCTACAACTCGTATGCAAATCAACATTAGGAGCATTATGCTGTGTTCTCATCATCTCCTTGAGAGACTGAATGCTGCCCTCTAGTGTAAGTCTTTTGTTAGGCTATGTTCACTCTGGATGGTGTGACAGTAAAATTCATCTTTAGAAGGTAAAGTTACAACTTATTAACGTAACGTGGTTAATTCGTGAATGTAATGTAGAGGTGGAGCTTACCAGAGTGTAAATCTGCACAAACACACGCTCTGCCATCCGCGACAAACCAAACGCAGCTGTGCACACTTACTGCATTAGCTCACCGATGTTACTCGCTGGCAGTGTTAACGTTTTTACTTTAGGATAAACGTTTAGTTGTCATGAAATCACCGAAATGCAGTAAAATGACACATGGAACGCATGTGACCACATGTGACATGGATATTATTATAAATTATGGTGTCATCAACTTAATTGGAATAAATTTCATATAGCCTACTATACAAAAATTCATATAAGAAATTGTAAATGATATATATATTATTATTATTATTATTACATTTGAATCGGTTCACTGTTTCTCGGAAATCAGTCAGACTTCCAAACAGTAACAATGTAATACACCCCTTCACATCCTGCAGTCATAGGAAACCTAGTGGGCTAATTCACTGGAATAGTGTGGGGATATAAACAAAATCTCCCCACAATGAGACACTTTTAATTGGCAGTTTTTTATACTTTCAAATTCATTTTCTCATTTCCACGGAACTCTGGCTAGAGAAACAGCCTCTTGATCTCTGTTGTGGAATGAACTAACCCTTTTAATGCTAGAATGATGAGGCACACTTCTGAGATATAGGCTATGCTTGAAAAAAATAAAATAAATACATTCGACACAAGTTTAAAAACATCACATCACTTTGGGAATGTAGCTATGTAACTTCAGTCAAATCTGGTCTCTTACATAGACTAGTGAAAAGAACAATCATAATTCCAGCCTTTATGCACAGTGATGTATTTGAATAAATAGAGCTGTGCCGTGTTCAATCAAAGACCAAGCACACTGTAAGTTTGCCAGTGTACATAGACACAGGCAGAGTTGCACGCATGCTCCTATTCTCAAGCTTTTCGAAGTTTGCTGTCTGCCTATTGTTGTTTTATGCAAAAAGTCAGAGTCTGGATAGGACACACGAGGGCCTTATGCAAATGACGTGTCTATCGGCTGGTGTGGGATACTGAAGAGGTGAATGCTCTTCTACTAACCCACTTTGCTAAATGTGTTTCTCTGAACCTTTTTGAGAAAGGTTCACTCGGTTCGTCATCGAAAACCTGAGAAAAGCACCACAGACGCAGGGATATAATCTACAGAGCCTGGATCCGTGGGGCTTTCCCGCTATAAGGTAAGTGAAGATGTACTTCTCAAAGTTTTTCACTAAAATACTAAGCTCTGCTTCCCAGATGCCTGCTCTCTTCTCAAGCAGTGACCGTTTTGTGGAATCATATTGTTTTGCATCGTACCTGTTCACAGCTCTCTATATTGGCAGATTTAAATGTTTTTGACTAGAAGAGATTAGGGTGGAGAGACAGAGTGATTGTGGTGAATGGTGAATGGGGATACCCTTGCTCTTATGAATATTACAACAAGCCCTTTACATAAAGGAGACCATTTGAAAGCTGGACACATTAGAATAAACCTCAAGATCATTTTACTGGCTGGGCCATGGCATGAATTGCCCCAGTGTCTGCATAAAGTTGTGATCCTGTAGGAAAATCAGCTGTATTTATCATTACAGATATTAAGATGAGCACAGAGGCTGTTGAACAGACAGAATCTCAGCATGAACAAGCTGGTAAGGAGACTTTTCACTCTCTGGAGTATTGTCAGTTGCCTTGAAATGATAAAATTACCTCTTGACGAATGTATGCTGACATTTGAATGTAAATAACATCACACATATGTAATCAATTATATGCTAATTATAGTTTTCTGATGATGCTTTTTAATGATGTAAAATAGCATCACCTGTGTGTCTTGAAACAGACTGCAATAAAATGTTTAAATACATACATGTAAATGTTAAATATTCTGTTCTACATTACAAATATGATGTGATTATATTCTTAAATATTTCAAATCTTTTCACTGCTTTCAGTGAAATCCAAAGGTAATTTTCTCACAAATGGTCCACTTTCCAGTTATCGAGTCTTTTTTGATACTGTGGTTAACTGTACAGTACAGTTTTACGTTCCTTCGAAATGAGGATCATAATTTCACGAACTGCCACTGGGCTTCTTCACAATAACCGTTTGTGGTTATGACCAAAAGTTTAACTCTTTGTGTCGATGGGACACTGGTCACGCTCTCAGGCATGAAAGTCTGTGCAAGTGGCTTTGTGCCAACCATTTTTAGGTGGTGAACTCTGAATTTTTGTTTTTACATTTTATTTGCCTCCCCATGTTTTTGTACTTATAAAAAAGTTTTTCTTGCAACATATCAGATGTCTAGGTGCGTGATGAGTGCAGGCTGATGGATGAGAAGTCTACCAGGATGTATGTGGCGGTTTGTTTGCAATGAAGCGCTCATAGCCTCAGGCGGTACTGAATCATGGTCTGGTTACAATGGCTTCTGTACGGAACCGTCTTCTTCAAATGAGGAACCTGAGAGAAATGACAATTCAGAGAGAGCAGAGTATTGTCACCGAATGTTAAATATATATTTCATTTATATTCCATCACCTCTATGGTGTGAAGTGTTTGAGTACGGATTAAGGTTAAGGTTAGACCTATCAGATGTCCCATCAAGTCATGTGATAACTACAAATATTTGGATTAAACGAAAAATGCTGTTCATGTTTACAAATAGTCTTGTTACATAAACCCTACCTGAACACTACTGAAGTATATTTATGTCTAAATCTAATTGTTTATGTTTAGTTTTGAGGACATTTTATTATTTTAGAAATGCAAAAACACAATTTTCATTTAGAAATTGCTTATAAATTAATTACAAAGAAAAGGCTTACTTTTTGACTATAGGTTAAAACAGACTGAAACAGTATTTTCTTGTAAAATATATTTTTTTAGAATTTAATCATTTTAAATGGATGCCTTTTTTGGATGACTCAACATCCCAACTAAAAAACTGTGATTTCAAAATGACATTTACGCCACAAAACACAGTTGTAATACAGCAGGTTTTATAATCATATTATTATTTTTTTTACTTAAAATTGTGTCTGAGAGAGAGAGAGAAATAGTGAGTGTAAGAGATGCACCTGGAGATCTGTAAGTATTCAAATGTGAAGGCCTCTAAAGGTTGCCATGGAAACTCATTTGCATGATCTGATGATTTCCATACTGGAAGTTTGGCTCAGGAGAAGGGTAGATTTCCATATTGTGGAGTGAGTGAGTGCCGTTCTAACCACGGCCTCATAGAGACGGATTTGAATTTCAAATGAAGGCAAGGCAAGGCAAGGCAAGGCAAGGCAAGTTTATTTATATAGCACATTTCATACACAGTGGTAATTCAAAGTGCTTTACATAAAAGGAAGTAAAATAGTCATTAAAAAAGTAAAATAAAAATAATCACAGCAATAAAAACAAAGAAATAAAAATAATAAAGACAAGGAATTAGAATTAGAAATTAGAAATGAAGAGAGATTACCTGGTATTGATGACCTTTGAACCCCCGACTAAACCTCCTCGCTCGGTTTAATGGAACATTTGGGAGTTTGTTTTTATGGTATGTTCCATTATAGGTCTTATGATGAACACCCTTTAAAAGAAATCATAATAAAAGTTTAAATAAAAACTAAAATGTTTTGTGAAATTAGCTGGATCCAGTGGGAGGCAGGTTGAATGTTAATGCATAACTCTCAGTGTGATTATCTTTTCAATTTTTCAGACATTGAACAAAACGGCATTGACTTCACCAGACAAGTGAGTACAAACAATGTTTTACTTCATATTCATCATCTGTAAACAACTGTTTTGCTATTTAGAGCAGCTCATTGTTCCTCTTATGAAGAGAAACTCCAGAGTTCAAGGGCAAACAGCTTGAAAGTTTATGAGTGTTACAGTACGTGAGATATTTGAGCAATAATACTTCATTAGTTCATCAGATCAGCCTGTCATACGATCTAGTGTTGAGGACAGTAAAAAGTTTTGTGCACAGGAACTAGCTTCAGGCTTGTGAGGGCATTTGCATACTGTGCCTGCGGGAAGGGAAGGAATGTTTGTTAAAGGCCCTCTCCGGCAGAACGAGTCCAGCAGCCTTACTGGTCTCCGAGTGCACACAAAGAGCGTGTGTATACACGCACACACAAACACACATGCCTGAGGACCAAAACACTGCGGTGAACAGCTCCACATCGTGAAATGTTCACCGGGTTTGCATTGACTAACAAAGTCTTTGTTTCATGTGCAGATTAAGACTGAGAACCTGAATGATTCACCTCATTCTGGATCGTCACACAAGACATGCCACCTAACGCAGGGATCCCCGGTGCCTGGAGGCCAGCTTACTGGGGTACATCCTTATAAATCCAGCCATAGGGAGTCATGAAATCCATCAAGAGCATGTTCGGGTTATATATTTTGCAAAAAAATAATCAAATGAAACAAAATATATTTTGCAATTAAAAAGACGAAAATTAAGCCTTTTTTGAGGCACTGCAACAGTACTATTTTAATAACAGTTAAGCAACACTTAAGTTCATTAAAATGTATTTATTTATGAGAATAAAGTGATATATTAAAATGTATTTTATTAATTCAAGTTTAATGAGAAACAATAAAATAAATGTTTCTCATTAAACTTGAATAGTAGTACTTGGTAGTATTTGTTAATTGCCTTTAATTTATAATTATTTTAATAAATTCCTAAAATCCAGTAAAATATAATCTAATGCAATTAAATTTACATTTTAAAAAATATATATTAAATATGTATTGTGTTATTCAAGTATTTATGAGAAAAAGCTATATATTAAATATTTATCAATATTATTATTCAAGTATTTATAAAACTTTGTAGTGTTTGTCAACTATCTTTAAAAGATAGTTCACCCAAAAATGAAAATTTTGTTATCATTTACTCACCCTCATGTCGTTCCAAACTTGTATGAGTTTCTTTCTTATGTTTTACATAAAAGAATATATTTTGAGGAATGCTGGTAATCAAACAGTTGATGGTCTCCGTTGACTTCCGTAGTATTTCTTTCCCTACTATGGAAGTCAATGGGGACCAACAATTGTTTGGTTACTCAAATTTCTTCAGAATATCATCTTTTGTGTTCACGCCATGAGAGAGAGTAAATGATGACAACATTTAAATTTTTGGGTGACCTATTCCAATGTGTACTGTGTATGTTTATTATGTATATATAAATACAAACACATGCATGTATATATTTATGAAAAATATGTTGTGTTTATATATTAAATATATTTATATATAATATAATAAGTATATAAATGTATATACATGTAAATATTTTCAAAATATATACTGAATGTGTGTGTATTTATATATACATAATAATTCAACAAATAAACATGTAAACAAAAACTTTTATTTTGGAATGCGATTAATTGCGATTAATCGTTTGACAGCACTAATATATGTATTAGTATATTATTATTTCACTGTCTTGTATTTATAATGCTTTAAATGAATTATTGAAATGAATTGTATTAATATGGCAAAATAGAATCTAATAAATATAACCATTAAGAATAATGTAAATTAAAAACAAAAGCAAAAATCCTAAGGGTAATGAGATTTTGGGGGAAATGTGCTTAACTGTCTTGAAAATAATGTCATAATGCAAAACATCTTAATGCAAAAACTATGATGACTTTATGCAAAATATGTTTTCTTTCTTTTCTGTTTTTGTTCTGGACAAAATGTGACCTGAGCATGTTTTTGTGGGATTCAATCCTCCAAAGTTTACACAAAGAGGAATTGTGGTGAAATATGGCTGATGATTGGTGTTTTTTTAGGAGCTGCCCTCCCTGCACCCTCTGCCCCAGCTAGTCCTGATGCCTGGATCTCACTTGTCCTCTCCTTCATCATTTCTCCTCTCACAGGCCCAATCAGGACACCAAGGTCAGTGGATGTACTGGGTCATTGGGTCATATTAGGGATAATGCTGCTCATCAGTTTGCATCCAAGAGAACATTCTGTTTGTCTGCTGTAACTACAGTACAAACATATTTAAATACTGTTTTTTACAGCACTGCTGCAGCCCAATCTGCTTTCCTTGCCCTCCCAGTCCCAGACAGGACTCCTACCACACCAGCCTGGTCTCGCACTCACTCCTCAGGTATATTTTATATATATATATATATATATATATATATATTTTTTTTTTTAATTTATTTATTTTTTTTTTTATTAAGTCCTCAACACTATGAAATATAACAAATGGGGATTATATAATGGGAATTATATAATGACCAAGTAATATGAAACAAATCAAGAGTATCTTTCATTTGTCACCCCAGTTTTATTTAATTATTTTTTTAAACAGTTTGTTGTAGTACTATTAACTTTTTATTAATTTTTAAAAATATTTTCTATTTGCATTTTAATGTGAACGCTTTAGTAATTTCGTTGTGTTTTTGTCATTTCATTAGTTTCATTTTAAAAAAATATGTTATTAAAAATATATTAAAATATACATATATTAAAAAACATTTTAAAAAGATCATGAGAACTATAAATTTGGGCAAACCTTTAATTTGGTAGTGCAAAAACATGGTATTACCATATTGCCATAATGCATAACACCAGGTTATTTTTTATGAGCATGAGAAAAGGAAAACACAAAAGAGAGGGCATTAAAAAATAAACAACAATAAAGAATCAGACAATATGACAAATCATGTAAGCAAACAAAAATGATAACAACTGATTACCTAGACTCTAATAGTTTTCATTTTCTCAAAAGGCAATGGGGAGATCAGGTCTGGCCGGGTCCTCTATGGACGGACACCTGGACATGTCTCACTTACAGGTGCCTAAACATGTGGGATCACCTCAAGATGAACCCAATGACCTGGAGGAACTCGAGCAGTTTGCTAAAGCCTTCAAACAGAGACGCATCAAACTCGGCTTCACTCAGGTAAGAATGTGCCTGATTTTAGAACTCTAACTAGCTGTATATTTTATAGTTTTTTTTTATTTAATCAAGGATCTTTATCTCTTTAATAATTGATTTCCCATTTATATGAACATATTTCACACATTTCTATTTGAAAATAGATTATAAGTTATAAATGTCAGCAGTAAGAACTAAATTGAGAATGCATTTTAAATTCTGAGTCAGTTCCTGAATTTGATCTAATTGTAAAGCAGAAACCATGATGCAGAATTGTAATTCAAATTTGAATTTTAGGAAGTAGAATTAAAATAGAATATTATTTAAATAAATTCATGATAACCACTGTGTTTTTTATTAATACATTTAATTTTGCACAACAACACATCACATGGGGAATATGTATTTTTCAGTCTACAGAGTCACCATTTAATTTAAATACATTTCATTTTGTTTACTTCTATTTTTTTGGACTACAACATGCTTTGTGTTTATTCAGTAAATAAAAAAAACATATGTAGCCAAAATTTATGATGTGTTTATGTTTGTCAGGCCAACAAAATTCAAATACATTGTGACCATTTTTTATTATTTGTTATTATTATTATTATTATTATTATTACTTTTCTGTAATATATATTTATATATATTATATTTAAGTTTGGGATCAGTAAGATTTTTAATGTTTTTTAAGGGAGTCTCTTCTGCTCATCAAGGATGTATTTATTCGATCAAAAATACAGAAAAAACAGTAAAATTGTGAAATCTTATTGCAATTTCTAATATTGGTTTCCTATTTTAATGTACTTTAAAATAGAATTTATTTCTGTGACGCAGCGCTGAATTTTCAGCATCATTACTCCAGTCTTAGTGTCACATGATCCTTCAGAAATCATTCTAATATGCTCATTTATTATGAGTATTGAAACGGTTGTGCTGCTTCATATTGTTTTTTGGAACATGTGATACTTTTTTCATTGATTCTTTGATGAATACAAAGTTAAAAAGAGCAGCATTTGTTCAAAATAGAAATCTTTTCTAACAATATGAGTCTTTACTATGACTTTAATCATTTAACACATCTCTCCTGAATAAAAGTATTAATTTCTTTAATAAAAAAAAAAGAAAGAAAAAATGTACTGACCCCAAACTTTTGAACAGCATTGTATATTGTAACACAAAATTTCTTTTTTAAATAAATCCTGTTCTTTTTAACATTTTAACATTTTATTAATCAGAGAATCCTAAAACAATATCACAGGCCCCCCCCCCAAAAAAAAAAAAAAAAAAAAAAAAAATTAAGCAGCACAACGGTTTCCAACATTGATTATAAATCAGCATATTATAATGATTTCTGAAGGATCATGTGACACTGAAGACTATATATATATATATATATATATATATATATATATATATATATATATAAAATAAATGTTGTTTCTGTTATATAAATTTTCCTGTAATTTCAAATGTCTGTGGGTCATAGAAATTCATATTTAAACTGAAAAGAAGCCAATAATTGTGATCCTCAGTGTTGCCCATCCCTGTTGTGGACCTAATCCAGTTCTCAAACTCATGTGTGTTGTGGCCGCAGGGTGATGTGGGGCTGGCCATGGGAAAGCTGTATGGAAATGACTTCAGTCAGACTACCATCTCACGCTTTGAGGCTCTCAATCTTAGCTTCAAAAACATGTGCAAGCTCAAGCCCTTGCTGGAGAAGTGGCTGAGTGATGCAGGTATGTGCTGCTGCCCTCTCGTGGACAGAACTGACTAATGGTTTCTCTCTAAGCATCAGCAGGCTTTTGTTTTGTGGCCTACACTATAAATACCTGCCATCTTAAACCTTCTCTTCCCTCTCAGAGAACTCACCATCTGACTCCATGACCAACCCCCCCACCCTACCTCCCCTTATGGAGGGCTATGGAAGGAAGAGGAAAAAGAGAACAAGCATCGAAACTAACATCAAACTCACACTAGAGAAACGCTTTTTAGATGTGAGTCTGTGTTATTTTAGTTTTATTGAGATACTAGTATATTTTTATTACTATTTTAAATTAGGTTTTAGAATTATATTTTCTGCTTTCATTTTAATTTTAGTTTAGTTTTGTCATTTTTATTATTTTTGCAGTTTTGTGTGTGTGTGTTATATATTATTATTATTATACATGAGTCTATATGTATATTATACATATTACTTTTTTTTAGTTACTCATTTTTACTTATAGTTACTTATTACTTATTTTAGTACATGTAGTTATACTAAACAAAAGTGAGAAATGTTGCCTTGCCAAATTGCTGAAATTAAAAAAAGTTTAAGGTTAGTTTATTTTATTCCAAGTAGCATTTTAAGGTTTTAGCTATATGATAACCCTAATGTGAATTTGCAGTTTTTACTTATTTTCAGATGCTTCAGGCCCTCATTTACAGCATATGACCATGATTTATTATTTACTTGTTTTTATTGCTAGACTTGTCAGCCAGAATTAATTAGGTAGAAGGACAATCACATTCCAGAGAGCATTTGATTAATACAGAATGAGAGAATGAAGAATGATTTTTGATTTGGACAGGGATTAAAAAAAATTAATTTCATAATTTATTGTAATAAAGTGTAATTTTGTATAATTTATAATCTGTTACTTAAAGTAAATTTCATGAAATGTGGATGAAAGGAGGTTTAATCTTAAACTGTTTTAAGATTTAGAAACCTTTGCTCAAGACAGGTAACTCTAACCTGCTCCACATGGTGTAACAAGTCTTTTTCATTCGGCGATGACAAAGTGCAGAAGTTTGCTTGCAGTGCCCCCTGCAGCCTGTGATACATAAACACACTTTCTACCCCAAACAGAACCCAAAACCCAACTCTGAAGAGATCACGCTCATCTCAGAGCAGCTATCCATGGAGAAGGAAGTAGTGCGGGTTTGGTTCTGCAACCGGCGGCAGAAAGAGAAGAGGATATACTGCCCCATCTCCGCTTCACCTATGAAGTCTCACAACTACAACCCTCGTCTGGTGAGTCTGAGCAATCATTATTGAAATTTTCCAAAACAGTAGAACATGATCCATAAGGCACATGTGACACACTGTCATAACAGTACAACCTAAATGGTGACTTATCAAGTCTTCTTACTAATAATCTCTGGTTCAACATGGATAAAAACAGATCTTACTTGTTTCAAAAAGGAAGTTTTTAAGGAAAGTTGAAATTTATTTAATAAAACATTTGAGATTTGGCAATATTTTCCACTAGAAAACAGTCCTAAACATTATATTATACTGTATTATATTACGTAGTTCAAAGCTTTGGGGTCAGTAGAATTTTTTTTTTAAATGAATACTTTTATTCAGCAAGGATGAAATAAATTGCTCAAAAGTGACAGCAAATGCACTCAAGACCGACTGGAGTAATGATTGCTGAAAATTCAGCTTTGCCATCAAAACAATAAATGAAATGACAAAATTGATGAAATGAGATGTATAGTCACAATATGTTACAATAAAACTTAAAAAAAAAAAAAAAAAAAAATGTTCTCCACCCGATTTCCCACTAATTTGGTTCATTTCCTGTTTCAGCCTTCAACTTCCCGCTCATTCAGTCCACTCGCCACTGGAGGTGGTAAGTATTGAGCTGGTGCCTCAAAGATTTGTAAACATCTTTTTTTGAGACTTTTCACCTGCAATATCCAATCATAAATACTTTTTGAGAATCAAACTCTTGAGCACAAAGGCTTTACAAACATAACAGCATGACTTCCTGTAAAGCTGCTTTGTAGTTCTATGTATTGTGTGTAACGCTATACAAATAAATTTGACTTGATTGTTGTTCCTGCAGTGTCATCAAGCTCCTCCCCCAGCAGCCCCAGTCGAGGCTCCTCCCCCAGCACTCTGTCCACTACGTCCAGTCCACTGACCGCACAGGGGGTCAACCAGACGTTCAACACCCCAGGGTAAAACCACAGCAAGTTACTTCACACATACAGCCATCTTAACCAGTAAAATGTACAAATGATGAATTTGATCCTCTTTCTTAGATCCTGGTATCGCTGGAACACCGCATCATACCACCACTGAGCCCCTCTGAAGGCAACCGCTTAACTTCACAACTTACCCAACGAGAGAGAAATACTCATTCTGTAATGTTTACAACCAGCACTAAGTAAGGAGGCAGAACACAGGGAACCACTATTCTGCTTCTCGTGGTCTTATGTTCAAAGGGCTTGTGAATAGAGCTTCACTGCTAATTACCGAAGGGAAAAAGCACTAATATGCAACGGCACATTGTTTAGATATGCAATCTTGCTACAAAGAACATGACAGACATGTTCGGCATTTTTCGGCATGGTCAAACTTATTTCACTTTCTGTGTAAAATCTCTGTGCCAATTTTGTTGGAGATGAAGGTTCAAATCTGGCTTTTTGTGTATTGATAACGTTGATGTGAAAAACTGCACATAACCAAAAACAAAACCACTGATCTTGTTTACATATTGCTTTATTAGAGACTTGTTTTAAATTTGTAAAAAGATACTTTTATGATGAAGTTTCATACGCTAGTGTTCTTGAGCGTTATTGGCCCTGCTCAAGGTCAAGACTGGAACTGCTGGCTCTGATATGTGCAGTAATGTTGAGACAACATTTAGTGGATTGGTCAGCAGTTTACAGTTCTCAATATATCTTCGCCATACACCTAGTTTTGTGTTTCTGGACATTTCTGAGGATTTCTGGCAGGGAAAAAGTTTTATATGCCTGGCGTGGAATATGTGCAGTTCACACTATTTTTTATGCAACATTGTCCAAAGCATTTGAAGTTCCTTGAGTTTCACATTTTAGCTTTTATGTATGATTAATAATATTATCTAGATATTGTTTGTTTGTTTGGTTGTTCTTTGCTTTTTTAAAAAATTTGAATAACACTGTTGTATATTTCTATTTCACTGTTTGACTGTTATTAAAATTTGCACTTAAATTCATTTCTTTTTTTACCACAATACAGTTTCTAGTAAATAACTTATAAGGGTTGTGCTCACAATACTTTTGAAATCATAATTATGAAAAAATTTAAAGACAGAAGTAGAAATTATGCCATACTAGTGTAATTTAATAAGTATAAAGATGAAATAACAAATCATGACAAAAAAACTCTCTTTTTTTGTAATTATTATCTCAACTATTTTACATTTTTATCATCATTTTGGCTTTTAACTCAGTTTTCTAACAAAATAAAATGATGGTAACACCTCCAAAATCAATAACTTCACCTGAGTGTCCTGAAGAACTGAATGCTAATAAACAATGATTACTGCAACCTTAAATCGCCAAATCATCATTATGTAAAAATATTAGTAAACAAAACATCAGATCCTTAGACAAACCTAAGCGTAAACATTCACAGTTTATCAGAGGTGAAGGGACACTTGACTTCATGGATAGCCATAAATGCAAAAATGACAGAACGGCAAATTACAAAGTAGCCTAGAACTTACGGCAACAGCTTGATTAGCCTACATGTTCTTAATAATCAATTTTGATTTCACAAGAAGACATGTACCCTGCAAAATATTTTTGTCTGTTTGTAACACAAAGCTACTGTTTGTCTTCAGAAGATGTAGAATTAGTGCATTAGTTTTATGAACCACTCCTATGGTAAGCTTGAAAATGTCTTATTTTATGTTCCACATGGTTTGGAAAGACAAGCAGGAGCGACTATCCTGCTGTTCCGGAAACAGGCGTTACTTAATAATAATCTAACATACAACGTTAGTTAGTCATTGTCCCTAAACTAGTCTTGATATAATAAAGGATTTAGAGTGTCAGTTAAAACATACATACAGACTGAAGGCCTCCCTAAGGTGTATCGCAGGGAAGGGCTGCTATTTTACACGCACCTGGACAAACCAGTTCTCTGTGCCCACCGATTGGCTCAATCATTCCGTTCTGTCCTGCTCGTCCGGTTTTAGCTATACTGTTATTCTGTTATTTCCCATCCCACAGTTTTATCTAGAGCATTCAGAGTTGTACACACAGCTGGACTGTACAGGACAATATGCTGGCTGTTCTCTTCATTCTTGGGATGTTGTATCCCCTAAACTTTGCAGGTAAAAACATTTTTATGGCTTCAAATTACTAAAACTACTTTTAGCGTAATATTTGTTGTCAGTAAACTATATTTAAATACATTTAATAAGAGTTTATTTTAAGGTTTTAATTATTATTATTATTTATTTTTTTTAGAACTAACAATTAGACTGCCGGATAAAAACGATGGTGTGTTCTCGGGTGTATTCCCAAACGCGTTTCTGCTGAGTCCGCCTAACTGCTCTGTTTACGAAAACGAGAGCGTTACACTGCTGTACTCGGAAGCGTCCTCCAATGAAAGCAGTATGCATCATTTTCATCCTCAATGTGGCTAACATGACATTAATGTTTACATCACACTGTTTAAATATTAAGCATTATGACTTATGTGTCCTGCAGAAACAGAGACTTTCGTCGTTCCACATTGTAATTTCAGTCGGCTGTTCCTTCTGCAAAACCTCAAAAATGGAACAGAATACACGTAAGTGGTGCTTGTGTGGGTTTGTCTCATATATCAGCTTTTGATTTAAATCAGATAATGTCAGCAGGTTTCTGTGAGGTTTTCATGGATATGGTGTAGCTATTAGGCTACCATAGTAATTACCATTATATTATTATGAAAACCCTTTAATCCATGGGAGTTCCTCACTATAATGTCTAAGGTCTCTCAGTGTGTGTAACCATCTCTCAGCAAATCAAATCTCATTAACAACAATCTTAATTGTATTTCTCTTTCAGCATGAAGTACCAAACTGACAATGAAACAAGCACAAACTTGTCTAAGAACACTACCAATGGTAACAGTACTATATATACAGAAAAAAATATACAGTCATTTTAAATGAGCATCTTGTAATATATGATATATTATATAATTGTAACATATCTCGTCTTTCTTTCTAGCCCTTGATTACCAGCAGATAAACAGTGGTCTTGAAGCGCGCAGTGGGGCCATGGTGGTCATCACCGTCATTCTGACTTTGGCTATGGTGATCCTCCTCGTGGGCCTCATTATTATCCTCTTCTTTTCTGGCTAGGCTGAACATGATGCACTTCAGCACTATACATGATGTCTGTTTAATTTCAAAAATAATACAGACACATTTCAGATACTTTCAGAGATTACTTTCTTTTCACTTGAAGTCTATACAATAACAGTGTACCTACACAAATGTATATATTTATCAATTATTTCAAACTGAATTTCACAAAATTGTAATGGTGTACTGCATTTCAAATAAATCCTGTAACATAAATAAATTAATTTATGATTTTTTTTTTTTAACACATAAATAAGTTTCTTTACCCTAACTGGCAAATATAGATTTTGACCAAAAGGCTGAAATGTGTGTTGTTGTTTTTTTTAAACAAATGTCAGGTTTGGACAAGTTGTCACATGTTTAATAGTTTTGTGTTTCAATACAGATAATTAACCACAACTTCTTTTGGAGTCAAACAAAAGTTTTTTTTTTTTTTTCATATTTTTTCTTTCTATATTTTAGGTAATATTTGCTATCTCAAATAAAGGCAGGCTATTTTTTCTCAAATTAATGTCATTAAACAAGAGATATGGTGCATTTTGTCACAAAAAGTGAACATGCATTTCAATTTTTAACACATAAATAAGTTTCTTTACCATAACTACAAGTACAGATTTTAACCAAAAGGCTGAAATGTGCGTTTTTTATTTTTATGTATTTATTTTTATTTTATTTTTTACAAATGTCAGGTTTGGACAAGTTGTCACAGTTTTTTGTGTTTCAATGCAGATAAATAATTTCTGTTGTAGCCAAACAAAGGTTTATATTTTTTATTTATTTTATAGATTTTTTAATTTTAATTTTAATTTATTTATTTATTTATTTTATTTTATTTTTTGACATTTTAGACAGCATTTGATATCTAAAATAAAGGTAGACTATTTTACTTTTTCCCCCCGTAAATATTAAACAGCATTTTGTAGTCAAAATATATCTGCATATGGACAAACTGACTAAATAAATAAATCAATTCGCACAATAATAATACTCACAATTAGCGTGACAATGAACCCTAGTGGTCAATGAAAACCTGTTAAACCTTTGATTGCTAATAACGGAGCTTAATGATTTCCACCTGTTTTAATAAACGATATTCCCACGGTTTGTCTTTACTGACACCACGACATTTCTTCGAATAAAAGAGATACTGGGTTTTGTTTACAAACGTTTGCGAGCTGTTCTTACGTAGTCTACGAAATGTATTTACAGCTTCAAACCAAAAGCAGATTTCTCGACCTTCATTTAAGCAGCGGTTTACATGACTGGGACATGAATGAGGAAATAAAGTTAACGACGACGACTGATCAGTTTTACCACGGTAAAAGAATTGTGTTTCAGTGAGTAATTGACTGAAGTATGCGAAAGAGAGGCGTTTTTCAGTGTGGATGATGTGTGGTGGTTTGGCAGATGATAAGCGGACTGACCAGTATCTGGCGCAGTGGCACTACGCGAGGATCTCCAGAAGATCATTACCTGCAGCAGCAGCAGCAGCAGAGCACAGGAGCTACCGGCTGCCCCTCAGCAGCGGAGGTGTGTTCATCAAGTATAGCCTGCTCATGACAGCACACTAATCAACAAACACATCAAACACCAAACTCCTTAGTGAAAACCTTTTATATTTTCAATGCCAAAGACCCCATAAAAATATTGTTTAGTCTGTGTAACATACAAATGTATATTCAATATAGGTATATAAATGACTGTATTTATTTGAAACCATAAACAACAAATTATTTTACAAAATAATCACAAAATATACAAGATATTTTGTATTTGGAACAGATATAAAACAATATATATATATATATATATATATATATATATACATACATATATGTGTGTCCAAATACAAAATCACTTATGAAACTAGCCTATTATCTGGAAAAATGTGTTGTATTATATTTGCTTTGTGTAGCAGTTGGCATTTATTGTTTTCTGCCCAGTAGTAGTAGTTTCTCTGTTGATGCTCCCTGTCTTAAAACAAAGTTCCCATGTAATATTCATATTACCAAAAAGAAGACTCTTTCAAGATTATATATATTATTTACATGATTTAATTAATAGTAAAATTCATCAAGTTGAATTGAGTAATCCTAACATATTTTATTTGAATAACTGGTTAAGGATTGTTCAATTATTTGGTTAAAATATGTAAGTATTATTCAATTCAACTTGGATTTTACTATTAGTCAAATTGTCTTTTAAAAAGCCTTTGAGTGTGTCCTTTTTATTTTTGACCATTTGTAACTTGAGTCAGTCAGTTATTGTCATAATTATAGACAGACTGGTTTGTATGACACATTTGAACTGCATTTTGTCTCGCAAATTGGCTTAATTCCACATTTCAAAATAAGATAAATAGTTCCTTGTGTGATTATTCCATTAAAGTAAGATTACTGCTAATTAGCCTACACAATAGATCCAGTAACGCTCTAAGAATTCCATATGATCCTGTAGAACTGTACTTGAATATCTGAGAATTCTTATTTAAGGGTCCTTTCTGATTGGTTCCAAATTCTAAAAGAAATTCCAATAGGAATCTTGTGTATGTTCCTTTAAGCTGCCCCCGCTCCCCCCCCCCAACTCCCCCAACTCCCCCAACTCCAAGTTTCTTAAAGTCTTGTCACTGTGCACTTCAAACATAATTGTTCCCTTCTTTTAAAGAGCCTGAAATACAACCTAATCTGTGGCTGATGGTGAATCCCAGTTTAGCCTGCCCCATAAAATATCCTAGTAATTACCCCAAAGCCCCAACACCTCCAAAACCGTCAGTGCTGCCAAGAACCACCACACCTGTTCTGGAACACAGTCTGCGCCCAGTGATAATGCCTGATGAGACTTGCCTGAATGAGTCAACGCTCGAAACCTCCCTCTCCAGCGAGTATCAGGTATGATTAAAGCAGCATTGCGTACTTTGCTTGTTTGCCACCTTGATATTATGTCATGCAAACTTTAGAGAATTATGTGTAGGAGAAAGGCACATATGAAATAAATAAACTGGGTGTAAGGTTATAGGTATTTGAAGTAGTTGACCCATCTCCACCTTGTTCCAGTTCACAGATGAAGATGACGCTTCCTCTGTAGATGTGCCTGTCTGTCGTAAGGTAAAGGGTACGCGGACGGGGAGGACACCCAAAGCGTCTACTCGAAAACTGGGTCTGACACAGAACAGAAGGCTTCAGAGAGCACTGCAGGACAGTATGAACCTGAAGAACGGCGGATGGCCTCGGCCTCCTGTTAACTACTGCATCCTCATCGCAATGGCGCTCAGCAGCAGCCGTAACGGCAGTCTTAACGTGCAGCAGATCTATAACTTCACCAGGTCTCTTTTATATACTTAACATTGTGAACAAACACTGACAATACATTCTTAAATTAATTCTAAAAATAAAGCTTCCACAAAGTTGATTTTGCAATGATGTCATAGAATAACAATCATTTTTTTTTGTTCCCCAAAGAACCTTTTAGTGAAGAGTTCTTCAAAAAAAAAAAAAAAAAGGTTCTTTTAAGGTTCATTTAACATTTTCCACAACAAAGAAGCTTTTGTGGAATGGAAAGATTCATCATGGCTTCACTCATCGTTTCTCTAATTCGATCACAAATTCCAAATTATGAAAGATTTGTTTCTCATTATTCCGTTTTCTTTCTGTCTTTCTAGAGAGCACTTCCCCTTTTTCATTACAGCTCCAGATGGGTGGAAAAACACAATCCGCCATAATCTGTGTTTCAGCAACAGTTTTAAAAAGACCCCGCAGCAGGTGTCTGGAGATGGCAAGAGGAAGTCGTGTCTGTGGCATCTCACGCTGGATGGCCGACAGAGACTGAGAGATGAAATTAACATGCTTACGGGAGATTCCCTCAGAATGCTGAAGAGGAGCATGAACTATCCAGGTCAGGACTTGGAACTGAGTGAGTGGTGAGGTCAACCACAAAATGAATTTGAGCTGATTTCTTTCTCAATTGTGTCCATGTTACAGATATGATTCAAGCGCTGTTAGAGCTGTGATCCAACTTTGACCCCTATGACATCATCAGGTTGGACAACTGGATCTGCTGTGATTTTTTTTTTTTTTTTTTTTGATTTTTCTTTATGTACTTGTGAATGTTAGTACTTTTTGTTATTTCTGTTACTGTGTAACTTTTCTTTTTGTCTTTTTTTTTTCCCTTCATTGTGCCTTATAAAATAAAATAAAATAAACATGCATTAATGTGCTTTTAGTTTCTTTTAAAGCAGCTGCTATTTCCTTAAAAGAATGCCTAAATATCTTGAACATCTAAATTAACTATATATAATTCAATCAATCATATTATGTACACATGTATCTTAAAGGTTTAGAATTATTATTATTATTATTTTTTATTTTTTATTTATTTTTTTTTTTTGAAAAGTCTCTGCTCACCAAAGCTTCATTTAATGGATCAAAAAAAGTATGTATCAATCAAATTATTTATAATATAACACTTTTCCAAACAAACCGATAAAGTTCAAACAAAGTTCAGGCAATATTATTTGGTTACAAACAGTAATATTGTGAAATTATCACAATGCAAAATAACAGCTTACTATTTTAAAATGTCATTTATTCCTGTTGAAAAAGCTGAATTTTTAGCGTAATTTCTTCAGTGTCATATGATCCTTCTTCATGTGCTGATTTGGTGCATAATTATTATTAATCATTATTAATAAAGATTCTTACTATCAGGGTTAAAAATTAATTTTTTGCTTAATATTTTTGTGGAAACCATAATATTGTTTCAGAATTATTGGATGAACAAAGTTCAAACAAACATTATTTAATTGTCCTTGCTGAACAAGTGTTTTTTTTTTTTTTTTTTTTTTTTTTTAAATATTACCCCAAACTTGTTCTAAATTGTTCTTGAGCAACAAATCCGATGTCTCAGATTTCTCTCATAATTGCTTTATTGGCCTGACATTAGTTACATATTGCCAAAGCATTCTACATAGCAGTATAAAAACAAACACAAAAATACATATATACATTAATGGTACTACTAATGCAGATGTTCACTCTTTACCTCTTAGTTTGTGGCATTAATATATATATATATATATATATATATATATGATGCATGTGCTACTAAAGAGGAAGCAGGGCCTTCACCAAGTAATATTCCTAATTTGTCACTTTCATAGAGTGACTGGAATAATCTGCTGTACTTCACTGTACAGTGAGTCTCTTAAGGATGTGTATTTGTCACAGTAGAGGATACATGTGTTATTAGGTGTGTTTCTGTGGATATGAAGGATGCTTCTGCAGAACTCTACATGTAGACCTTCTAAAGGATGTTTGTGGCAGTATTTATGGCTGTAGTTACTCGCACCCAGATCGCACTTCCATAGGGCAATAGGCAGTATGACACTATCAAAAATCTTTGTTCAAATTCTGAGGGGAATGTTTATTTTGAATAATTTCATTTGTATGCCATGCAGTGACCTGCAGGCTTTTATAAGTAATGTTTTAATTGCCAAAATGAAATGTCCAGTGGGATTTAAAACCAGACCAAGATAATTATATTGTAAAGTGTGTTGAAGTGTCGTGCTGTATACATCAAGATCTAGATCTGTTTTTTTTTGTTTGTTTGTTTGTTTTTTAATGAAATATCATAATCTTATTTTTTGGATGTTGAATTCTAGGGTCCAATCATGGCAGTATGTGTGTTAAAGCTGGGCTGAGGCAGAAAATTTTCCTTTTGGGGTGAACTATCCCTTTAAGGAGATACAAAAACATCATCCCAGAACAATTAAGGAAAAATAGAATTCAGGATCTAAATTTTAAGGTTTTAATAAAATGGGCAAGTGAAATAAATAAAGCTTTCTATGATTTTATTAGAGAGACGGGATTGATTAATAGAATATAAAAATCTGTTCCACACTCCGGAGCAGAAGGTGGCGGTAATGCACCTATTTTCGTTGGTTGCCAGCCGCCGTTAAAAATCAAGAAGAAGAAGAAGAAAAACATCATCCCGATCACAAGAGGGCGCTGCAGCATATTTGGCATCATATAACGTCACTATGTTTGGACAACATCACACTTGCAGTCTCTAAAGAAACAAACACAAAAAAAAAAAAAGCCAAATGAGAGCGTTTTATTGCTCTATCTGCAGAAAACTGATTTTTCTGGAAAAGGACACATTTATGAGAAAAGTCACCAAAGCAAACTAATTCTAATTAAAAGTAAATAAAAAAAAAAAAACTAATTAAAAGTAATTCTTGTCAAATTCACGGAGAAGGTAAGCGTGCTAACAAAATAACTAGCTGCACACATAATGTTTGTATTTTATTGCATTACACGTAAAATAGTAAAACATACAAAAACAAAAGTAAGCAATTTTTTGGAGTTCCTTTTTATAAAGCGGTTTCAAAGTGAGAATTGGAGGATGAGTCAGTGATATGTAAATGTTTTTAGTGTTGCATGTTTTTGTTTATGTAGGCTTTGTGTATATAAGTTACATTAAGCTGCCTGTTTGACCAGGACAATTCTGTAAGATAGAAATATATTTTGAAATCTTTTCCTGGTTAAATAAAGGTTTAATAAAATTAAGTGGCTATGTGAAGGCAGTTCAAGTATACTTAGCTATGAACAGGTTCAGCTGGTGGTTGACAACCACAAAATGAGATAGATAGATAGATAGATAGAGATTCATTGACATTAAGTGTGACTTGAATGTCAAAATACAATTTGGTGCCATGAACTGTAATAAACTTATTTGTGGTTCTGCATGTTATTACAGGTCAGAGAAGCGAAGCAGACCATTAAAAATCCCCAGGTAGAGAAATACAGTCCCGATCACGACGAGAGGTTCTGGTGTTACTGCTGTGCGCTGGAGGTGCAGAAACACGTGACTGACAGTAACATCAGTGTGCTGTACGGAGGACTGCTGGAGCACATGAGCACGTAAGATCACACATCAAAACTTTTGAGAAACGCATGCAGAGCTTGCAGTGAATTTACTGAGCGCTTCTCATTGCAGCCCAGAGCACCGGACAAACACACACAAGTTCTGGTGGGACAATAAAGCAGATCCCAAACTGCGAGACAAGTTTATCATAACAGAAGAGGAAACTGAGAGGTTATTGCTTGCTTATTTGTGTTTGGGGACATGGATGTGTTCGTTAGAGCATTTCTGTTGTACACTGATACCATTACTGTTTGCAGATGTTCTAAAGAGAAATAAATGAAGAATGCCTTTTTTTATAGATTCAAGTCTGAGGTTTCCAAGGCTCTGGAACAGTTTGAGGAAAAAGAGGATGTGTTTATTAAACAAGTAAAGATGTTTTATTGTTATGCCTACTTTCAGTGTTAATGGTTGTTGGTTTAACCGTATCTGAACTTCAAGACCTTTCTTCTCTTCTGTCATCCTCAGCAAGCTGCAGTGATCCGATCCCAGGAGCAGCACAGACTGGAGGTCCTTCAGTCATTATCAGAGGTTTGTTTTCCTGAGATTCTCCAAGCGTATCCATATCTCAGTATTCGTTTGTTCAGTTTGTTTGGAAAAAAAAAAAATGGAAATGTTATTTGACTTTTTCAAACTCTATTGGTAATTAGCTTTTTTTTAAAAAAGCAAGTAATTCCTTTCCTGGAAAATGATGTTAAAAAGACATGGAGTATTACTGTTGACTTTCCTGAATCAAACTTAGCCTGATCCAGAACTGGAACAACCCGCTGAAGTGGACCAGCACAGCAGTAAACATACAGCCAGGTAAAATAAATGTAAAAATTTGTCATCTTAAAATGGTTGCACCAATACTCATTTATTAAAATGCTCCTATATATATATATATATATATATATATATATAATGTGTGTATATATATATACATATACATATATATCCATTCCAATACACTAGTATGCAAAATTTGGAGTCAATGAAATTTTTTTTTTTTTTTTTAGAAATGCACAGATACAGAGTATTTTTAGAAATACTTTAATTGCGCAATGATGCATTAAATTGATCAAAAGTTATAAAACAGAAATGTTTTTAACACAAAAAGACAAATTTTATAGCTATTTAAAAAATGCTGTTCTTTTGAACTTTCTATTCATCACAGAATCGTTTTTATGTATTTTTGTTGTATTTTGATAAATAATGCAGCCTTGGTGAGAATATGAAACTTACGGACCCCAAATTTTTGTTAGTTATTGTATATTTTTGGTGTGATATGTCACATTTTATGCAAAGATAGAGTGAGATGAACGGAAATACAACATAATCCATGTGGAATTTAACAGAAATAACAGTACATTGGTCATACAAAAGAATTAAATGTCATGAGTTGTATAGTTAATATTTTTATAGATGATACAAATACTATGCCATCCTTAAAATGAAGTGCTACTAGAAATACCGGTGCAAGTGCAAAAAAGGAAGTATCAGTTTTTTTTTTGTTTTTTTTTTTCATTGTTTGGTGCATCCTTAATCTTTATGCAAATATAGAGTACAAAATATATTGTTTTGTAGACAAAATATATCTATATATGAATTTAATTTTCTTTTTAAATTTTTTGTTTAACATTTTTAATCCCTACACAATTCCTCTATTTCAGTTAATTTTTTTAGTTTTGATAAATTTATTATAATAAAAATATGAGTAGGTGTCCAAATGTTTTACTAGTGTGAATACAAAGTTTGCATAATATGCAGTTTCCAGTACTGAGAAACAGAAGTTATATACAATTAAATGCTTCTTTAGTGCCTTGAGATGATCAGAATGAGTTTTTCTTCATATAATCTGGAACTCACGGAGTTTGTAATGTCTAAAGCATGAGTTTTGATGTTTGATAAGAAGTTCCCACAGTCACTCTTATGAAATGGAGGCACAACCAGGGCCGAGCCACGAGGATTTCGCCTCACACAGTCAGTGGAATGAACCAGGACTCAGCTTAACTTTCATCGGTTACCAGGTAATCTTTTTTACTCTATACATAAGCAACAATTATTGATTAGATTAATAAACAAGGTCAGGGATCATTTTGGCTTGCTGCCCCTATTTGCAGGTCTCATCCAGCAGTGGTAATGTTCATACTGGCGAGTAAAACCGATTTAGTTTGGGTTGGGTTTATTCTTTGAGAAGATACTGAGCAGGAGACGATACTGTGTTGAATTGTAGGAGCTGTACCGCCGTGGCTACTGGAGGAGCCTGAAGAAGCCTCAGGCAGCGAACAGCAGGAAATGGGCCCCTCACTTCAGGAGTTCCTCAAACACAGTATGCACTTCATTCTCATTAACACACTCTTTGTTTTGGGCTGTGTTTATAAGAGAGGACATCTCTTTAAGGGATAATTCTAGCATTTACACACCCTCACATCATTCTAGACCTGTATGACTGACATTCTTCAGCAGAACAAGATATTTTGAAGAATGTTGGTGACCAAACGGTTTCAGTTCCCATTGACTGGACAAAACTATATATCCCATTGTATAGGTAAAAATACAATGAAAGTCATTGGGAGTGGAAACTGTTTGGTTACCAAAATAATATCATCTTTCATGTTCCTCAGAAGAAAGCAAGGCATACATGTCTGAAAAAGACAGGAGAATAAATGATTGAATTTTCTTTTTTTCTGGATGAACTATCCCTTCAAATGATATGTAATACTATGGCTATTATTAACATGGAAAATTAGGGTACTGCTTATTGAATACTGTACCATATACACTGTGTACTAGCTAACTTAATCCATAGTGTTTTTTTAACCGTAGTATGCTATATTTTTTTGTTTGTTTACAAAAGTGGTATTAACTATTTTAGTAACATTTTATATCTAAAATAACTCTGGTACTATGGAAGATTTATCTATCGTATCATTTTGATCTTATTTATATATTAAACACAAAGTATAAGAAGGTAACCAGGTTTACAGTTCACTGCAAGTTGTATGCTGTATATAACTGTGTTATAAGGAGTCTTCAATCTTGAATTACTGAGGAGCAGGAGAAGCTCAAGAAGCTTCCACCCAAACGTGTGGGTGCAAACTTTGACCACAGCTCACAAACTGACGCCAACTGGCTGCCATCTTTTGGACGTGTGTGGAATAGTGGCAGGCGCTAGCAGTCTAGGTGAGCTCAATCTACTGCACATTAGTAGGTTCATTCAGTTCTTGGTCTTTTTTATTTTTATTGATCGGTTCGTCCTTGATATTTATAGAAATATACAGTACAAATTCGCTTTTGTAGACAGATTATATATCTAAATAAAAATTAGTTTCTTTAAAAGAATCACTGAAGAACACACCCACCGCTCCAGGTTTGTGTTCACGGTGTGTGTGTGCGCGCGCGCACTTAGGATGGGTTAAATGCAGAGCACAAATTCCGAGTATGGGTTACCATACTTGGCCACGTCACGTCACTTTCACTTTTTTTTAATGGAAGTTGGAGTATATTTTTGTTTTTATTGACACTCCAACCCCCCCTCAGGCGTCAGTTCAGAGAGGGAGAGGCAAAAACCAGTGGGCAGAGGAAGTGGGAAGGTGATGGGAAAGCCCCGAAGAAGCAGAAAGACCTCAGTAATGGAGAGTTATGAAATGGATGCCCCAAATATACTGGCATTGTCGGAAAGATGGCATATATATTGGTTTTCTCATATTGAGAATTAGTATTTAAAGGACCTGACAACAGTTTTGAACATTTATGATGTTTGTTTCAGCTTGTGTATTTCTCAAACATTTCGAAATCATTTTTTTACAAGAAATGGACATCATTTGTTTCCAGTTTATTGAATACATTGCTACAGATGTTGTGTAATTTCTTTTTTGGTCATAAATCCAAAACAAAATATCCTTCCCACTCTCCTCAAAAGGTAAATGTGATAAAATGAAGACGCAATGTGCAATATCTTCTTTCCATTTCGAACAATACATCAGTTCAGTCAAATTTAATAGAATCTCATCTATTAGAGCTATTTCATGTTCTCAAAGGAAAGCCAAGACCATATTAATGTTCAATAATATAATAAAATACCTCAAACGTCTAGACAGAATAATAAAAATACAGATTACATTAATATTAAAGGATACCTTGCAGTCTTTTATTTTTCTTCTTTTTTTAGTAGTTTCTGTTAAAATAATACATGACTGAATGCTTTAGAACGCAAAAAAAAGGGTCTCTGTAAGAGATGCAGTGTTGGTCATAATTGTACAATACATTACATTTAAAATGGACCGTTAAGGGTCTTCATCAAGTTCCTGCACTGAAGCTTCTTTCTATTTAACTTCATTCTCAAAACCAAGAAAATCCGAAAGACAGATCGGGCCGAGCTGCCTGACACGTGTCGTATCAGCTCGACCCGACGACATTACGAAAGGTCCGGTTTTCCCGTGGCCACAAGCCAGAGAAAACGCTTTCAGTAGCTTCATTAAATAGCATGTGGTTTATTAAGAGAGGAGGAATGAGGAGACACCACCACAATCATCAGCCCATCCTCAGACTCATTACCTTACTAGTATCATTTACCTTCATCATCAGTCAGCAAACGGTGGCCGTTCCTCTTTGAGACGGCTCATTTTAGGCTCACGTGATAATCAATATTCTCCGCAAATCTAATAACGCACTCTAGCGGTACGTCAAACATGGTTTCTACACTGTAAAATCACATTTACCGCACGCTGTATCAAAACAGAAGTCAGGCATTCGGTTTGTGCGAATATCTGTCTGAACTAACTGCTCATCATTATCATGCTAGTGAGGTCAAAGATCTGTGGAGCTACCTTGGTAAAGATCATGTGACCACTCATGCTGTACTTTCATTGGCTAATATAGACTAATGTCTTAGGAGGTTTGCTGAAGGAATGATGAGTGTTCTGTCCTCTGAATGCAGATGGTGGAGTGATGAATCGTCCTCTTTACATGGCAATCTTTCTGAAAGTACCATGACCACGCTGGTGTGCAGATGGACAGAGATTTGGAGCGAGTGATTGGGGTCGTCCTGTAGTGTGGTGTGAACAGAAACTCCAGATCTTCTGTCTGTCTCAGTCCATGCATGAACGATGTTTATGGAGGAGCAGCCCAGTGTCTCTGCGTCTCCTCCCATCTCAATAAACAGAAAGACAGCTCTGCTTCACTAACTTTTATCTGAGAGAAGGATATAAGAGAAAGAGAACTATGAATGAAAGTTCTTTTAGTGATAGCACAACAGCAAACCATGGACAGGTAGAAATAAATCTGCACTACCTTTGTTTTCCTCTGTGTCAGTAGCTGTTTCCTTTGATAGCCTTTGGCGTAGCTGGTTATACTTGATTTCTGTGTCCTGCAGAACAGATTTGAGTGTTATTGTTTGTGTGTGTATATACGAAGGACCTGATTTTTGTTTTTAATATAGTTGGACACTTGGTCACACATTTAAAGATATGAATCTTCTCGTGTTAAATCGGTGGTGTTTTTTTTTTAAAATCTTTTAATTATTTTAAGCCTTTATTATTTAATTATTGCCTTTATACTTTAGGAAAGGGGGCCCTTGCAAGTGATATATTTATACTGGGGATATAATGAAACTATGCAATGATTTAATATAAAAAATGTAAACATAGTATTTCTCGCCCTACCATGGAAGTCAATTGGAACCAACAACTACTTGGTTCTTCAAAATTCTTGAAAATAACTTGTGTGTTCAACAAATTCTACAGGTTTGGAACGACATGCAGGTGAGTAAATGAAAAAATTTCATTTTTTGTGGTGAACTATTTAGGGATGCGCGGTATACCGGTACTGGAAAAGTACCGGTATATATTATATTTCAAACGGTACGATATCATAATTTTGCTCAATTCGGTATTTCATACGCTGCAGTTGCGAAATGCACCTGTAGGTGGCAGTGCTTCCCAAATTGCTGCGCAACCGGTAAATGTGACAACAGAACAACGCGATGGATCAAACAGATGAAACTCTATCAACGCACCCGAAATTAATAAATAAAGAGAACAGTAGAAGTGAAATATGGCATTACTTTGGATACAAAACAGATGACAAAGGTGAACGAACTGACCTTACTGCACCTGTATGCAAGCGTTGCTATAGGCCTAAATCATGTTGCCACAGGAACACATACTGTAAATCTTTTTAAGCATTTGTCGCTTGCTCATCCTGATCTTTTCAGAGAATTAAGAGATCGACAGGTGAGTGCATCATTCATAAATTCAGATTTAATTTGAACTTTTATTTACAACTGATCAACGCACATACAGATGTGATACAGTAAGCTCAAACGTGCGTGTGTGACACGCTAGAACCAGTGAAGTTTTGGTCACGTAATATATGCACTTGCGTTTCATACAATCGAATATTAATTGGATTTGAATTGAGCAAGAGTTTTGCTATATTAATTTTAGTATCAATGATATGAAGGGAATGTTTCTGACGCGCTGCCGACCGCTCATATGAAGCAGCCGAGAGAGTGAGATTTATATTTAATGCTGAGTCTGAAATCTGAAAACAATCTGAGCGAGAGAGAGTGAGAGAGAAATAATAACGTGATTTTGAATATTACTTTGACTGTTAGAATAACACTTTACAATAAAGCAACATTTGTTGTATTAATTGCACAACTTCAGTTGTATTTTTTTCTTCAAACTCAGTCAAAATGTAACCTATGTTCCTGGTAGTTTTTTGTTACATTGAGACATTTTGTTTGCACTGAAAAGATAAGAAGATTTGAATATATTTTCATCTTATTACTTCAGTTAGCCTATTTTTTTTCTCTCTCTCTCTTTTTTTTTTTTTTTTTTTACATCAAAATGTAATCTATGTTCCCCTGTAGGTTTTTTGTTGTAGGTTTTTGATACAAAGGTATTATTATTAAAAAAATTAAATTCACTTATCTTTTGAGGCTGGTTATTTGTCACCTCGGTATCGATTTAGTATCGATACCGAGGTATTACATTCTGGTATCGTACCGAAGCCAAAATTATGGTATCGAGCCATCCCTAGGACTATTCCTGGCATTTAACAATCAAGTATTAAAATATCTTGGACAAAATTTACACTAATTACAGCAAAAATATTTTATCTAGAGAATATTAGTTTTTTGTTCCTGCTATTAGAATATTAAAATATTTCAATTCATTTTTTTTTTTAGCAATTTTCACAAATTCCAATTAGCCATCCAGCCAGCAAGTTTAACACTACATTGAGAGATTTAATATAGGAAGAGTTACTTCTGAGAAACATTCTAGCACCATTTGTAAGCAGATGCCATTAAATGGATAGTTCACCCAAAAACAAAAATTGTCATCATTTACTCACCCTTATGTCGTTCCAAACCTATATGAGTTTCTTTCTTAAGTTGAACATGAAAGAAGATATTTTAAAGAATGCTGGTAATCAAACAGTTGTTGGTCCCCATTGACTTCCATAGTATTTCATTCCCCACCATGGAAGTCAAAGGGGACCAACAACTGTTTGGTTCTTCAAAATATCATCTTTTGTGTTCAACATAAATTAACTTCAGGAGGTTTGGATGACATCCTGGTGAGTAAATGACGACGGAATTTTCTATCCATGGAACTATCCATTTAATGACATCTGCTTAAAAATGGTGCTAGAATGTTTCTCAGAAGTACCTCTTCTTATATTAAATCAACAACACTGATTTAACACGAGAAGATTCATATCTTTAAATGTGTGGCCAAGTGTCCAACTATATTAAAAACAACTAGATAGTAAAGTTTGGATACAAACTTTAAGTTGGCTTGAAAAAGCCTAGCCAGAAAGTTTGCAAAAGTTTTAAAAGATTGAAGTTTGAAGGTTTTCAGTTTGAAATACGTAATAGTTTTAAAGATTACAGTTTGAATGTTTTAAAGGCAATAAAGTCTATCAGAAGAACAGACACAGAAAAACAGATCGCTTCTAGGGTAATTGGTACGCTTCTAGGGTGGTTGCTAGGGTGTTTCTAGGTTACCTGGGGTAGTTGCTAGGGTGTTGCCATGCAGTTGCTAGGGTATTTGAGGTGGTTGCTAGGGTGCTGCTAGGCGGTTGCTATGGTAACCAGGGTGGTTTCTAGGGTGTTGCTATGCGGTTGCTAAGGTACCCAGGGTGGTTGCTAAGGTGTTGCTAGGCGGTTGCTAAGGTACCCAGGGTGGTTGCTAGGGTACTTGGGGTGGTTGCTAAGGTGTTGCTATGTGGTTGCTAAGGTACCCGGGGTGGTTGCTAGGGTACTTGGGGTGGTTGCTATGGTGTTGCTAGGGTACTTGGGGTGGTTGCTAAAGTGTTGCTAGGTGGTTGCTATGGTACCCGGGGTGGTTGCTAAGGTGTTGCTAGGCGGTTGCCAAGGTATCCGGGGTGGTTGCTAAGGTGTTGCTATGCAGTTGCTAGGTTACTCGGGTGGTTGCTAAGGTGTTGCTCGGTGGTTGCTAAAGTGTTGCTAGGTGGTTGCTATGGTACCCGGGTAGGTTGCTAAGGTGTTACTAGCATGTCTTTAGCATGATTAGCATGTTACTAGCATGATTAGGAAGTTACTAGCATGATTCTAGCATGATTAGCATGTTACTAGAGGATGCTGTTAAGATGATTGGGCGAAGTTACTAACGTGATGTTACCATGTTTCAAGCATGATTAGCAAGTTATTAGCATGTTGTTAGCATGATTGCTAGTTACTAAAGATGGTGTTGGGCAGATTTTCAGCATGAATAGCATGTTACTCGCATGTTTCCAGCATGATTGGCAAGTTACTAGTGATTATGTTGGCATTGTTTCTAGCATGATTGAAGCTAAGTTAATAAAGATGTTGTTACATGTTACTAAAGATGATGCAAACATGTTTTAAGCATGATTTAGCATGTTATAAGCATGATTCAGCATGTTACTAAAAGAGATGTTACTAAAGATGTTTGTAAAGATGATGCTAGTAATGTTTCAAAGATGTTTCTAACATGATTGAAGCAAGTTACTAACATGTTGCTTACAAGATGTTACTTTAGATGCTACTTCGCATGATTTAGCAAGTTACTAAATGCGATGGTACCATGTTCAAGCATGATTAAAGAAGTTATTAAAGATGTTGTTAGCATGATTAACAAGTTACTAGCATGGTGTTAACATTTTTCAAGCATGAATAGCATGTTACTAGCATGTTGCTAGCATGATTAGCAAGTTACTAGTATTATGTTTGCATGTTTCAAGCATGATTAGCAAGTTACTAGCATGTTGTTAGCATGATTAGCAAGTTACTAGCATGTTGCTAGTATGATTCTAGCAAGATTAGCATGTTGCTAGCATGATGTTAGCATGATTAGCAAGTTACTAGCATGTTGCTAGTATGATTCTAGCATGATTAGCATGTTACTAGCATGATGTTAGCATGTTTCAAGCATGATTAGCAAGTTACTAGCATGTTGTTAGCATGATTAGCAAGTTACTAGCATGATGCTAGCATGTTTTAAGCATGATTAGCATGTTACTAGCATGTTGCTAGCATGATTAGCAAGTTACTAGCATGATGTTAGCATGTTTCAAGCATGATTAGCATGTTATTAGCATGTTGCTAGCATGATTAGTGTGTTTCTCATAGATATATATATATGTCTATGGTGTTTCTAGCATGATTAGCATGTTGCTAGCATGCTTTAGATAGATTAGATTTTTTTCAAGCCAACTTAAAAATCAGGTCCTTCATATACACAAATAAACAATAATACTCAATTTTCATTTTTGGGTGAACTATTCCCTTAAGTTTTAACATGTTATATAATTCAACAAAACAAATGCATTACATACATTCAGATACTTTTTGGTCATTGTATATTTGCCTATCTCTGACCATTTCTTTTTAGGGAGAAACTTGTCACCTTCAGATGCTGCAGGTTGGCCTGTAGTAGACGTATATGTGTCATGATCTGTCTGTTGAGGTTTGGTCCTCCGCTGCTCTGAGAGGAGGAAGAGAGGAGCTTCTTCAAGTCAATGCCTGAGTCTCCACCAGCCACCGGCTCCCCGCTGCTGCCCTGCAGGTCATCATCTGTGCTGCTCTCGCCTGAGCCTCCATACACCTCCAGCACCATGTAACTGCCTGCAGAGACTGACAGAAAACAAGAGGAAGGGTTACAGGAAGCGGCCAGGTTGAGATTGAATTGTAAATGTAGTGTAAAAAGTAGCCCAAATCCAAATGCGCATACTACCCTACTATAAAGTAGGTGAAAGTAGGCGAAAGTAGGCCAGAATATATATATATTTTCTAATCATCAGAAACGAGTTGTGACATACTCCAAAGCAAATTATATAATGCAATTAACATCCAGCATGCAAAACATGCACAAAAGCACACATTTGTGGTGGTGAGTGAGCACTAGGTTATTTGTAAAGCGCATTTCCCACATGCTGGCAGTTTCACATCACAAAAATTATTTTTTAATAACATTTATAAATAATAGTTGTCACAGGCAACCAATGCCCTACACAGCTGTGCTAGTTTCAGGTTTCTCCTTTTACTCTGTGGCCTTTCTTTTCAGATTCAAATCAAATCAACAATGTCTATTTACTTATTAATTTGTAACAGTCTTATATTAAGCGGGACAATGTGCGGTCAGCAGGGCATTATCAATTCCCTTGCATTTCCTGATGACTTTCAAAAAAAACAAAAGGACAACACACCACAATCCTCAGACGTCTCAAAGAAGCCTGTGTCCCCGGAGGGCAGTTCCTGTGCGTTCTCCCCTCTGTTCTCGGCCCTCTCTGAGCCGTTCTCAACAGCAGACCCGATCGCAGTGCTTTCCACCACCCCCTGCTGAGAGCCCGTCCTTGCCACATCTTCCTGTTGCTCTCTGTCTGTGTCCTCCTGACTGGACATGTGGTTGATCAGGAGCTGCCTTAGTGTTGCCACTGAAAAACACACAAGAAATGAGTAGACTTAGAGGGTTACAGTGAATCCAAGATAACTTTGATGGTTTTATTGTTGGATTTTAGTAGGTATACCCAAATGAATTTTTCAGTGAGAGGGACAGCTCATAGCAGCACTATAGTCGTGTCTTCTACTCACGTGTTCTGAGAGCTTCATCAGCTCTGAGTGGCTGGAGCTCGAAGGCCTCGGCCTCGTCCTCGTCTATGGCAATGCCCAGCCTCGAGCGCTGCTTCAGGAATGTAAGTCGATCGGTCATATCAGCCACCACAAATGCTTCATCATCTTCAGCCTGATCCTGTAGTGAGTTTTCTTCTTCATCCTCCTCATCAGATTTGGTCTCAAATGGATTGGTGCTATATGGTGGGGTTGGCATGACCTCGGTGCCATCTTTTTCTACAGAAAATATACAGCAAAACTGAGGCGTACAATTTTTTGAAAGATATTTCTGAGGATGGATACTGGATGTGTTGCTATTGCTATGCTATAACTACTCTATTTGAATGAACTACCTTATTGCCAGACTATTATTATGGTATCAATTTTATAGTCACTCTCACAAACATTTAAAAAAGTAAATAAATGAAAGAAACAGTTTACCTGGAGACTGAATGCTCACTAAAGAAATGGGCTCAGAGTCTTTGTTTAGTTTCTGAACACCAGAGTTTATCAGCTCGACTGCTTCACGTTCCCCGCTGCAAAACATGTCATATGTTTTACATCACCTTACTGCTTATAAAACACTTCTCATATTATAAATGATGCAGAAAACTTAAACTCACTCAGTCTGAGGTAAAGGAATGATGCTGTGTAATTTGGTCTTCATGCAGTCGGCTCTTTGTGTGATCAGACACTGCCACCTAGTGATTGAAAAATCAATACAGATAGTAAACAGCATTTTATTAACTAAAACTATATATATATATATATATATATATATATATATATATATATATAAAAAATAAAAGTTGAATAATTGAAACCTAAATTAGAAATGTTGTCTTACTAAAGTACTAAAATTACTAAAACAGAAAAATATAAATTTAAGCTATATAGAAATATGCAAAAAAAAAATTTATATATATATATATATATATATATATACACATACACACACACAAATAAAATTCAAAAATATTACTAAATACTATAATATTTTTAAACAAAAATAAACCAAAAATAACACTATTATATAAATAACAAATAACTAAAATAATACTGGTAAACAAAAAAAAATAAAAAATATCACCCATTTGTTAATTAATTTTTAGAGGCTAAACATATGGAGAAAAAATTGGAGCTCCTAATAGCACAACACTCTAAAAGGGCATATAAAATGGAACTACGGGTAAAAAAAAAAAAATAAAAAAAAATGCAGCACTCACGTCTTTTGCTCAGATACAGTTTGGGCCATTAGTTCATAGATCTGGGCTCCATTATCAGACATAGAGAGCACAAAGAACGACCTGTTGTCTGTAATACATTCAGACAATAATGTTAGTTCAACTTACTTTTGAATATACGTTATCAAGAAGCCATTAAATACCTGTTCTACACATTTTGACAAATGTATGATGTAATACATTTCACCCATTTTTCTTGTCTGTTTTTAAAAGCACTTCTTACCGGTGGCGACCGAGCGCACCATCACAGTGCTGAGTTTGATGATGGGGCTGAAGATGTGTTTGGTCTCAGCGGTGCCCGCCAGATTCTTACTGTGGCATTTTAAGATCAGCTTCTCATCTTGCCTTTGAAGTAGCACCAATATATCCTCCAGCAGCAATGTGTACAGCTCTGAACACACACACACCCCATGTGAAAACATTTTGCAATAACATTAAAGATGCCATATTATACACTTTTGCAGCATTTAATTTGTGCCCTGATGTTTTCCATGTCAACCCTAGAAGACATTTCTAATTTGAGTCTGGTCTACAGTGAATTCTGTGACAAGCCACACCCACCAATAGTTTTATCTTTGTTGACCTTCCAGAACAGTGGTCCCTCATGCACCATCTTCCTCTTAGTCAAGTCCAGGTTCTAGATGGAGAGTAAAATCAATTGTGTTTATAATGAGTTGTCAGCAGGGTTGCCAGGTTTTCACAACAAACCTACCCAATTGCTACTCAAAACTAGCCCATTCGAGGAGGGTCCCTCGCGTCCCAGGGGTAAAATGCATGTTTTATGATGGGGTTTCCCTGGTAAAATTCACATTTCAGGGGCTAAATATCATGTTATTAGGGTCACTTCAACCCGCGGACATGAAGAACAACCCACAGAAACAGTGTTAAAGTAGCCTAAATCTGCGGGAAAACCGTGGACTTGGCAACACTGTTTGTCAGTTACAGGTTTATTAAATGGATTTCAAATATTTAAATATGAAGTCTCACCTTGAACTCGGCGATCATGGGGTTCTCGCTCTGCTTCAGTGAGGACAGGTCCAGTCGTCTCTGGTAGTCCTCCAACCTCTGGGGGCAGCAGAGGATCAGGGATCAGCTCAGAAAGATTGAGTTCAGCACTGATTTGAGGTCAGGTACTATTTACTCACCTGTTTGTTCTCGGCTTCCTTCACCTCCTGGTTGACGTGAGTGAGAATCTTTCGACAGCATTCGCCAGCCTGTTTCACTTTACTTCTCTCCTCAAGATCCTCTGCAGGCAAAAGACAAGTCAATTATATATAAATTACAGACTAACTGTGCACCAAAACAGCTTTTATACAATCCCATTAATGCACAGAACTATTTTAACATATCAGATGTTTTGTCCTGTCTTTAAAGGGATAGTTCACCCAAAATAAAAATTCTGTCATTAATTATACATCCTCAAGTTGTTCTAATCCCCCAAGATTTCCTTTCATCCTCGGAAGTCAGAACACAACTGAAGATATTTTAAATGAAATCTGAGAGGTTTCTGTCCCTCCACTGACAGCCTAAGCAACTTTCACTTCGAAGGCCCAGAAAAGGTAGTGAAAACATGGAAGTAGTCCATGTTACTCCAGTGGTTCAACTGTAATTTTCTGAAGCGACAAGAATGCTTTTTGTGCACCAAAAAAGAAAAAAAGACTATATGCAACTAGGGCTGGGCAGGTGATGGGGATTTACCGCTAATCAAGGAGCCGGTTTTACTGACGAGATGCGCATGCATATTGCATGAGATAAATCGCCCAGCCCTAGTTGCAACATTTTTATATTGAAATTTAGAAGTGGCAGAAATTCTGCGTTTGTACAGCAGTACGAAGACGAAAACTGAAATACCTCTGAGTGAAACACATTTCTCAGTGAATATCCTGTGCAGTGAAGCCTGTGACTGTCACTGTGTTTTGCTTCAACCATGAAACATTATCCAAATTTATATACTTATTCGATGTTATGTGTGTGGTTGTGTATAAGGAAGCAGAATATGACTCTCTATCGCATACAAGTGCCCTCGTGCATATGCAGAAAAAACTAAGCTCAGATTTGATTCTGAAATTTTCAGAATCGCTGAAGAGAGAATTGACCCCCCCCCCCCAACGATCCCTACTTAAGGTTTATGCGTATTAACATTACACTGAACAACAAGCCTAATATAATTTTTTGCAATCAATTGTGACAAGTGTAATATGAGCGTTGAAAAAAGAAGAGACTGCTGTACCTGTGTATTTGGCGATGTTCTCCAGCAGGAGGGGATACTTTGTGAGTCTTTGCGTCTCCACAGGAATAATGTCCTTTAACTGCAGCCTGCGACAATGTCGGTTACTCTCTGCCTCCTGCAATGCAACACTTCCATATTAATATTACATTTACTATATTTTCTATCTGGAATGGCCAGACAAAACACATAAACATGACTAAAAGCAAGTAGAGTTACTTACAATTATGAAAGCAACCACTGCTCTATTAGGCCACTGACCTGTATGAAGGAGTTGAAACGCTGGTCTTTCTTCTGTTTGCTCTTGATGAGTTCCAGGGCGAAAGGTTGGTTACTGCAGTACGTGCCCGCAGCTCTCTTGATCTTCGCCTCCTCTTCTCCACTGAACTGTGGGTAAAGACACAACTGAGTGTAAAACTTCCCTGCTGGAAAATCTAATGGTCAATGGATTTAGATGGTTTCTAGCTAGCCAAAATTAGTCATTTAAGTTGGTCCAAGCTGGTTTAGTTGGAAGATCAGACCGATTTGATACAGCAACAATCCAGCTACCATGTTCAAGAAAACTAGACTAGTACAATCTTGTTTTTCTAGCTGGAAATTTTCTTTAATGCATATTTGCAGTTTCTTACCCAGGAAAGCAGATCATCTCCTATTGAGTCAATGAGCGCCGTCTCATTTTTCTTCCGAACCGCAGTCATTTGTTCTGTTAAAGACACTGAAGTGAAATGAGAAGGAAGAGAGTGTTTAGAGGGAGTCTTTACTTTAGATGTGTTCAAGACTTTTGTGGGTTTGTGAAGTTATGAGACTTACTGTGCAGCTGAACGATCTCCTCAAGGTTGCTGAAGATGTTTTTGATGTCTGCAGGAGGGAGGATGGCGTCTCTGATCAGCGGCTGGTAAAACAAATTCTCAAGAACCTTCATCATTCGAACGTGTGCTCTCTCTGTGTAGAACAACTCTGTGAAAGCAAGACAGGAAGGAGAGAGGTGGTTACACAGGATGGTTTGCACTTGTTCACTGCTTCTCAAGTTTGTGTTGGGACTAATCAGAATACTTTATCCTGGGATAAAATAAGGGAATACATTTTCAGTTGAAAAAAAAAAAATTATGCAACTTTATAATAAAATAAAATAATGTTACTTGTGTTACTTATTCAGTTTCAATTAATAATGGTAAAAACATTAATGTCCAGTAACAAACAGTGTTTAAATCAAAATCAAAAAAATTAATTGTACTACTAGCATAAAAACTAATGGCAAGAGATCCATGTAGCCTTGAGAGATCCACACATCTTGAAGTGTGTAACAAATTATCTGACATTTAATAAAGAACAAAAGACAATTTGGTGTTCATTGTTAATCCATATCATGCAGCTTGATTTAAGTTTATAAGAGATAATTAAAATTAGAAAAGAAACTGTAAACCACTGCTCATACATTAAACCACACTTATCACTCACCGTTGATGACTTCCTGTCTCTTGATTTCCTGAGGGGTAAGTGTGGACAGGACGTCTCTGCTCACCAGCGTCTGCCAGTTAGGAGGCTCCAGCTCTACCTCAGCACACTGATCATCTTCACTTTGCACCTCTCCAGAGCCCAGGGGCTCCATCCTGCTGTACGAACATGGAAAACGCAATGAGAACACATCAAAACGCATGTCTTAAATATCTGTAATTTTTACTGTTTTATAATTTAATGCTAATTTATAATAAAAAAACAGTGGTAATCTTACAACTTTAACAGTTTAATCGATCTTAAAATGCAATCAACTAGTACATTTTTAAAAATTAAAATATATTATTAATTAAATTGTTAAAGTTTTTTATTAATTAAATGATTAAATGACATGGTGAAATGCTCAAGAAATTAACTCTTAACATCTCTGCACACTGAGTCCGAAATTTTCGTATGCGTTTTTTTTTTTTTTTTTTTTTTGTTTTTTTTCGTATTCGTCATCCTTTCTTATGAAAATGCTTGCTACTGATGTGAAAACGCAGAAAATCAAACCTGGTCCGGATTTTTTTTTATGACGTACAAATTTTTCGGAGGCAGTGTGTAAACGTGATTGACAATGTGAGGTCATATTTATTTTTTAACGTGCGAAAATTTCGGACTCGGTGTACAATGACCTTTAGAACAGCTCTGGAGATGAAGTTTATGTAGAGTGTCTCTATAGTGTCCTTATATGGTTATACAATTAAAAAAAGAAAAAAAAACATTATATACACACACATTTATAAATAATTCTAAAGTAAATATGACTTGATTCCAAGATTTTGTCCACGATTTCCACATCATGGAAATCATAGAGGCCTAGCAAGAAAACACACTAAATGCTCCTTACAGTAAGTCAGACAAACTAAATTCTATCAGCGCTGTCAAATGGTTCCCACTTTCATAAAAAATTAGCCAAAAATTACTTTGAATGTTATACTGAAATTTATTACGTAATACATTTTATTGTATGTTATTATATTATATTGTCATTTAAAGATTATATGTATATATAACATTACTTACACAACAACCTGGGGTCATTACATAAGTGTTAGATGTTTATGTGTATTTTATGTGTATTAAAAGCACAACCTTATATTTTGTATTGTTACAAAATGGGATCCAAAAGACTGAGAACACTACTGAAACTTTTTCTGTTTTACTACATGTGTGTTTTGTCACATTAATGCTTATATTGCTGTCTGAAATGGCCAAGAAGTGATATCAGCATCGACCACTGAAAAACCCACACTGGTCAACCACCAAAGAGAGAGCACTCACCTCCTGTCAGGCCTGGGGGTGCCGGTGTCCAGCGTCCTGTAAGGTAAATCACATTCCAATTACTCTACAGTAGTAAGAATCCCAACATCCCAAACGCTGCATGTTGTCAGCATTCTCTTTCTCTTCCCAAGAGCCCTAAGTCATGAGGCACAAGCTTCATTCGCTGTCTGTCCCAGTAAGATCATTCACAGAGCAGAGCACCACAGAGCAAAGCTTTGTTTCAAATGTTGTATGTGCATCATCACTACAGAGACTTAAGGAACAAAAATAGCTGTGAGGCCTGTATCGTGGCCGCTGAGACGGATGAGACCACTCTTACTCAAAACAGCCTGATTATGAGACAGCGACTGCTCTTCTTAAATCCAAATCCAATGTAAAAGCATTTTTTGGCATGACAATTTTTAAGGCTTATTTACACTACCATTTATTTAAAAATACAGTAAAACAGGAATATTGTAAAATACTATTACGATTTTAAAATAATTTTAATCACTTTTGGTCAATTTAATGTGCCTTTTAGAATAAAAAAAAATTATATTAAAATTACAAAAAAATCCGACTCCAAACTTTTGAATAGTAGTGTAGTTCAGACTCAAACCAGTTTCAGGTTTTGCAGTCTGAACAGCAAAAAGGTGCACAAAATCTCATAAAACAATATCTAAATGTGGTTTTAAGATTAAAATGTGATATTTAGAAATCCAGTCAGATTATATTCTCATTCAGGATGCTAATTATATTGTTCTTCTACCTGCTGAGGACAAACCAGATAATGACTGAGTATGTGATTTGATAAATCTGGATTGTGTGCAGTGTGAAAAAGTGATTTTATTAATATAAGCCTGGATGGTGATCACTTGACTCACTTGTCTGTCTCAGCTTCCTCCTCCTGTAGATGCTCCAGTGTACAGGGGCTGAAGTCAAAGTGAGTGTTTGAAGAGGACGAGTCCTGCGGATCTCCCGGGACGACACCGTCTCCCAGTCTAGGTAGTGCAGAAGAGGGAAGTCCACCTAAGTCCACAGCCAGAAAGAGACACAGTGTGTCAGAAAATGAAAAGCTTTTGAAATCAGTGCTGAATAGAAGAAGCTTCATAAGGAAAGGCAACTTGAATCTGGCCTTTGCTGGGCTTTGAATGTTTAACGTTGAAACAAAAACAAAACTACAATTATGCATACAATGAATGAACTCTCCCACTGAAACACGTAAAAATATCCCTCTCTCTAAATGTGGTCACAATCTGACCATCTCCAATTAAAATGCAAAAGTAAAAAAAGAGCAAAACAGGCCAATTATTTTCTGAAAAAACACAGTCAGCAGACTTAAGCCTTGACCCCAATAACAAGGAGAACACTGACAGAGCTCAGACAAAGCAAACAAACTTACAACAAAAAAATAAAAAAAAAAACCTCTAAAAACAAAGCTGGGGCTGTATTACAGAAACATCTTAAATCAGAATCCTATCCTATTTGGTAATTTCACTTAGAACTAGACCCCCCTTATTTCACTCAAGAAATAAGATTGTTTACATGTGTGATACTCCCCAAAATGGCACTATAGGGAGCTCTCGGAATGCGTCAAAAATATCTTAATTTGTGTTCTGAAAATGAACGAAGGTCTTACGGGTTTGGAATGACATGAAGGTGAGTAATTAATGACAGAATTTTCATTTTTGGGTGAACTATACCTTTTATGTTCACTCAGGTCTACTAAATAATATAAACAGATCCAACTTTTGATTTGAATAATGTATTAGTAAATGTTAAAAATTAACATTAAAAATAATTATTTTTGAAAAACTTTTTATGAAAAGGAAAACCTTTTTATTGTTGGTTCACCTTAATTAACCTACTTTACTAATGGAACTTTATCGTAGTATTACCAAAAAAATAAGCATGGCTGATCTTCTTTTTGGGGCTTTTCTCAGCCATTTAAATGATCAGTTTGATTATTAATTAGTATATAATGTAATTCATTTGATCTAAATCTGTAATCAACTGACAGCCCCCCCAAAAAAAAATCAAAAAATGATTTGGAGAAGGAACACTTTTAAAAGCACAGACGGCTTGACAACAATGATCTGTGAAGCGTCTCTCACCAGTCTCAGACTCTCGGCTGATGCCGTCTGTGCCCTGTGCTGCTGGAGCGCTGTAAGGGGGTGACGTGACCAGGGCAGTGGTGCCATCTGAGCCTTCACTCGACTGACTGCTCCGTACGGGAGGAGACGACCCGTCTGCCTGCTCTCCAGCGCCCAATGGCAGCTGAGGCTTTGTCGGACGCTGCCTCGGCTCCAGGGCCCTGGTGACTGCAGGGCAAGAGAAAGAGAGAGAACAAAATCAGTGTCAGGGCTCGCCAATGAGGACTGCCTGTTCGCCAGGGTCAGCGTGAAAGACCCTCAGGACAGTTGATGGAATTATTGTTATATATGCACACACATATAAAATTGGGAGAAAATATTTAATTCAGTGAGGACAGAGCAGTGATTATTTTACATTGATTACCTTATTTAATTTCTTTAATATTTCTTTCCTCTGCATACTAGTGCTAGACCTACCTGAAAAACTCAACACATTGTTTGTTTCTTTTTATTTGCTCTATTATTCTTCTTATTTTATTACTGACTGTTTACTTGCCTTCACTAACGTTTAACCTTTATAGTAGTTTTTGCTGTGATATCGAAACTGGAAAAAGGAACTGTGAAATTTCACTGGTATCTAAACTTTTGGTGTTGTGACAACATTATTTACTAAAAAAAAAACTAATTTACTATATTTATTTATTTTATTTATTTTGTGGCAGGGCCAGTAGAAAAAAAAAAACTTAGCATTGAGTTCTGAATGGTAGTTGTCTCTTCAAAATAAAGGAGATTACAAGTGGGTGGTTGTCTGTATAAAATGGTCACAAATGGGGAAGTAAAATAAACCCACAAGGAGCTTCACAAGGAACTAAATTATGCCACACAGAGACTTTACCCTAACAGAAACTGAAACAAAATTCTTTTTCCTAAGAAATGAACCAGTTTTTCCCTCTTCATTTTTTAAGTTTTTAAAGTTTCTTTACGTTCACTTATAGTATTCCTCTAGATTTGAGAAATATTATTTAAATTCATTTCAAATCCCATTTCACCATCTCTAAATCCTAGAATTAAACAGGTCTCTCTTTTTTGCTACTGTACCTTTAAGACTGTATGTAAACGACCTCGATATGAATAGCTGACATTTCTGCTACTGTCTGCATAACTACAAAACTAAACCTGTGTTGTAATCCAGTGGTTTTAAGATTACTTAAAGCATATCAATAAAAAAAAAAAAAAAAAACTTAAAATAAATTTTGGTTAATTTAATATCTCAACACTCCCAGTTTCTGTTAACAAAGGATTAACAATAACATTATTACAGCAGAAATACAGGAGGAAATATCTTCGCCAATATGCGCAGGGCCTTTAAATAATTTTGGTGGCCAGTGGGTGTCTGAATCAAAAAGGCTGAGAACCACTGGTTTGACTGTTAATGAAATAAATCAGCTTACTTGCTGAAGTGTCAATCCTGCTCGGCCGTCTCTGAGGAAAGACACTAGGAAATCGTGTTTTCTTTGATTTCTCCTCACTTCCATCTTTCTCAGGCTTTATACTTTTCTGTTTGGGGAGCGCAGAGACAATGGTTAGGTTTCTTTGATTTCATGGAGTCATTTGGAGACAGAGTCAGGAAGTTTGCTAAGAGTTTGTACCTTTATCTTAGGGAAAAGATTCATTAGCTTGGGCTTGTGCTCCAGCCCTCGAGACTCCTTCACTTTTACGCCGAGCTGCTTCATATACGACAGTATCACAAACTGCATGGTGCTACTGTGAAAGAGAATGACAGTATGAGAAAAAAAATACTTGGAATTTGTTTACTTCTCTACGTTCAAATTTTGTTATTACATCTGTATATATAACCAGGTGTTGATGATTCAGCCAAAACGGAAGACAAGCTGATGTTTTTCTAATCCAGCCTTAAGGTCCTTGCACACGGAGTCCGAAATTTTCATATTTTCATTTTTTTAATATTCGTCATCCGTTCCTATCAAAATGCTTGCTACGGATGAGAAAACAGAAAATCGAACCTGATCTGAATTTTTTTTTTATGACGGATGAAAGTTTTGGAGGCAGTGTGTAAACGTGATTGACACAACGTGAGGTCGTATTTAATTTTCAACGTGCAAAAATTTCAGACTCGGTGTGCAATGGCCTTTAGACTTAAACTAATTTTCACTTTGGTAGTTTAAAACCGACTATTCTGAGAAATCATTATTTGTCATTTCCAGCAGGGGGAGCAAGAGCTTAGTTCAGTCCATGCTGAAATACTTTACAGTGTGCAGAAAATTATTCTGACAGCTAGGACCCCAGCTGAAGAACTTACAAAGCTGTTCTCACAAACACTTACAAGCCAAACAGATGACTTGTACAATGCGTAACCGCAGTCAGTGCCAGAGCAGAAATAGCCCTCACAAGCTCCTGTCAGAGGCTTCATGAGGCTCCACTCTCTTGCATGCCATCTGGGCGGACACACAATGCCTCAGTCCCTGCTGCTGCCACCCATATGGGCTCCTGACCGATCATATGCTGCAACTACACACCACTCACAAGACTGCAGCAAAAACTGGGAGGGAAACTACAGGGCTAGTGTGATTTGTAGCCGGTTTTGCCTTTAAAAATGTACCTTTTTATACTTTTGTTTTGTTTTATTACTTTATGAAGTAATGTAAAATTGTACCATTTTACTAAATACTCAATTTCTGTGTGACCTTGGATTTAGTTTCAATCTGTAAGGCAGGACAGTGTTTCAGGGGTTAATATGGGGTGATGTAATATGTCGTTTATGGTGGGAGAGGACATGAGAATTCCCCTTACCACTTATCTTCCTCTGTGGCCTGTGACGTCAATCTGAAATAAAACATAAGTTGCATAAGTTACTGAAGTGTGAAAGACACACAACTTCCAGTGTGTTTTACTTCTCATTTGTACAGTGTAACATGTAAATAGTATTTACCCATTTTGGTTTAAACCTAAAGATGTTATCATAATTAGTTTAATCTCAATGCTATCATATTAGTCTAGGTTTACTCTCAGTTAATCTTTGGGTAAAATGGGAACCTGTTAAATAATGATTAACAAAGAATAGCTGATGCCAACATGTCATAAATAAACCTTGTTACCATAACCCTTTTTAAAATAATGTAATATTCTATAAATCAACAAATTTGGTCAAAATTACCTCATCATTATTCTTCAAGGAAGTGAACACAGTTAAGAAAAGTAAATTCTTCCTCTTTTTTTCCTCCCTCACTTTTTTTTTTTAGTTTTGTTATATTTTTTTATTCAAAAAAGTTTGTACAGTACTTACACCAGCATTATATTAGCATTAATTTCTCTAAAAAGCCCCTAGTGAACCTTTACGAGTCACCTGTTACCTTTCTGAAAGCATACACACCTCAGTTTGCATACTGGTCCCTTGCAAATATACAGTATATACCTCTTGCAAAATGTACATACTCCTTAAACATGTATATTTATATAAAAAGAAGAGGACTGAGAACAGAGCCCAGTGGGACACCCTGAGTTAGGGGAGTAGTGCAAGATTTAAAGTCATGGACAGCAATTAAGTGTTGTCTATCAGTGAGATACGATTATAACCATGAAAGCCCATAAAGCCATATGACATATTGACATATTTTTTATAAGAATTCTGAACATTTTAAAAATTCTACATGAGCTTTGTAAACTTATGATAAAATGGGTATGTAAATGGTAGTGATCTGTAATGTGTGAGCACCAACTACCATAGACAGAGAGACGGCCAAGAAGAGGAGGACAAGAAACTTATCAAGAGAACAAGTGGCATCATCTAAAAGTATATTTACATACATGTCAGCATGGACAAGTGCACTTACAGTACATCCTCTATCTTAGAGATAATGTGCTCTGCACAGGATCGCTCTTTTTCCAGAGCCACACGGTCTCTCATTCTCTCTGTATCCAGACGGGCTAGCTCTGCTTCAGCCAGGGTCAGACCCATGCTGCGCTTGTGCCTGAAACATACAAATAATACATGAGTGAACTTACTGGAGGAGAAGGTTTTGACTGACACTTGTGTTGGTACATTGGAGTTGAAGAATGAATGACCACCAGATTTTTATCTGATTGTGTGTGTGTATTAGATGAGTGGATCTCACCTGAAGTCTTCTAGGTTCTTCTGGATGTCAGGTAGTAGTGTGTCCTGCAGCTGCTGCACATATTGTCGGTGGAGGTCCTCTGAGATGGGCTCCGGCCTCTTCCGTTCTGCGTTAATTGAGTGTGCAGTCCGTTCTATGCACACACAAACGCATGAATAAAAGTCATGAAAAGTTACACTAAAATGCCACTAAAATGAGATGCAGTATATTGGCACCATTATCGATAATCAGACGTTTTTCTCATTTACCAATAAATCAGCAAATACAGATTAATTTTAAAATAAACTAAATATCAGACAGTTAAATTGTTGTTTCATTCAGCCAATATATTTTGTTCTTTTATTTTTAAATAACACACCTAGTATTCAGAGGTTTGAACTTACCCAGGTCAGCGATGATGGATTCGGGCACTGTTACTTTCAAGCTCTGTTAAAAAAAAAAAAAAAAAAAAAAAAATTCAACACTTAATCAGAAACCATATCATCCATGACAAGCTAAACAAGCTGGGACTGCTTTAAAGCTCCTCACAGCAGTTTTTTCTATGAAGAAGGTATCCATGAGGATTCGTCGTGTCTCTTTGGAGCTGGTCTGTTTGTAAAGTTCAGCGTAGAGGTAGCACAGCTGTGGAGCAAGAAGGGAAACAAGTGATGTGACTCATCTGGTCTGAGACCAAACCATAAGCATGCAAGAGAGATTCATGGAACATGGAAAGTAATTTATAAACATTTTGTTAGATGCCTGGAAATTCCAGGTTTGTGGGTGAGAGGGGTGATCGATCTCACCAGCGGCGCAGGGTCAAACTGAGAGACCACATGATGGATGAAAGCTGCCAGGTGAGCAGGCCGAGATTTCAGGAGGTCTATACTCTGAAAACAGCTACACTGGCCATTCATCTAGAGACAGAGAGAGTTAACTTACATTTACTAGTACACATTAATATATTATTCAACTTCATGATTTAATGCTTAAATTAAATGTGGGCTTTTGAATGTAAATGTGTAAAAGGTTTTGCTATTTTCCATGAATAAAACACTGGGCTCTATTCCAAACGCTAGTAAGCTTCCTTCTTATCAACTGTCTACCTATGCAGCTACCTTCTAAGATGACATCAAAAGCAGCGTCTCAGAAAAGGGGGGAAAGTGGAACTCCAAGGCACTACTTGCGTAGGCCTGAACTAGACTGTGGATTTTGTGAATTGAGGTCTCTGCAGAGAGATCACCATTTCAAATGAGAAAGACCCTGATAATGAAATGTGGCCATCTCCAGCAAAACAAAACACCATTAAGAAAAGTTAGTCAGTGACTTTATGCAAATGAGAAATGATTTGCTGCATCAACTTCCAGTAGGAGTGGAGATTGTGTGATATGTCTCCTGTGAGATCAAATTTAAAAAAAATTCCATTTGTAGATTTCACATCAGTTATCCACAAAGATTCGCTGTGTTGACCAACAGAAAGCTGCTTGGTTGAGCCCCCGATATACTTCAAGCAAATAGAAAAACAAATTGGTGTGACATCATTTCAAATAAAATCTGACTAAAAGTTCATTTTGAGTTTGTTTTTGGAGATTTAAACAGCTTGGCAAACACAAATTTTCTGGAAAACACATCTGAAATAACACTGGTCCGTGGCGAGGTATGTGTGCTCTGCGGCTCTGACTTCTTTGAAACAGAAATCTTCTCCGGTTCATTTTTCCGTTCAGCCCGTCAAGGTCAGATGCGAGTAAACGCAATCACACTAGACAGCTGCTTTATGGTAAAAACTGATGTTGTAAGCGATGCACTTTTTTCATGTTTAATACTGTAAAGCTGCTATATAAATAAACGTGATGTGACTTAAGTTACCTGGAGTGCCAAATTGCAGAGTATATCCAGATCACTATGAACAGATGCTTTCTTAACTGCTGTTTTCTCACCACCGTCATTTTGTTGTGTTTATTTTATTATTGAGAGGAAAGCCTGAGGTACATATTACATAATCATCTAAACACTACTCTCAGCACAGGCAGTGCTGGGATGTTTGCAAGCAGTATATCGCTGCTCATGTTTTTCAAACTTTGTTTTACCCCTAAGCTAAGAACAAAAAATAAGTTTGTCATGACTCATGAGTTATATCTAGGCAGCTCACTAGTGTTTGAAGTAGAGCCTGTGAATACAAAAATCAAAAGGCAGTAATGTACAGACTATATCCAAGCCACGGTCAACCCTACCTGTTCCTGCTCTGTGTCAAAGTCTTCGTCCTCAGCACCAATGATGTGTGCTACCGGACGAGTGGAGGGGCTCACACTCGACTGAGAATCCTAAATGAGAAACATTCAAATTATGCACAGCACTGAGAAACTGCAAATGAAGACATGAGGTCAAAAAGGTCCCTCACAAGGTCAGGTGTGTCTTCTGCGTCCGGTGAAGGACAGGAATTGAGGCTGTCTCGGGGTGTGGTCTTTGGGCTGTGGCAGGGGGTCTCTCTTTGGCATGGACTCTCTGGGACAGGACTGGGAGTGACCTGCATGGATCAATTGACAGCAAATGTCAATTACACAAAGGAACCATAAATCAGCATCCAAGAAATGTTAAATGAGGAAGGTGAGGCTGATGGGAAGCAGATCTACTGACAGGTGCTGTGTTATTGTTGGTCCACGGTGGCTCCATTCCAGCATCGCCCTGCCATGAAGGGGGCCGATCCAAATCTCCCCCTCCATCCTCCTGCTCTCCTTCTCCTGGCCTTGGAGATAAGGAGCCATCCTACAACAAACACAAAAAAACATTTATTACTGTAGCACTGCAACATCACAACATTTCCAGAATGTGAAGTGTAGTATAATTTCCGCACCACTAGCTGTACTGAATAGAATCGCAAAAAATAATGACTGTTACTGAAGACCACAGAGGTCGGGAATTATTATTTTTCTGCCTAGTTTTGTTGATGATGTAACTCGAAAAAGGCGTCTTATCCATGTTAACTAGATTTTTTGTCTTAACCATGACAGGGAATTGTCTTGCCATGACAGGGAATTCTATGTTTGAAATGGTTTTACTTGGTACAGATCAGTAACTAATTGTTCTTTGTATAATATTAAAATGGTTTTTTTTTTGTAATTTGATTATGTATTCATTCATCTTGTTGCAAGACAGCGGTGTGCTTGCAGAGAGAGAGACCGCCCACACACTCTTCTGACTGGCTTTGATTTGTAATTGATTTTGTTGTGTCTTGTAGATACTTTGAATCTAATGTGGACAAAATGCTTGTCTTTTGAATCTTATTGTTGCATCACGCATGTCAGGTCATTTTAAATTTAGTTCAAGTTTAGGTAACTTTGTTGTGTTTTTTTTATAGCTTTGATTAAGTTTTAGTTTAGTTTTAGTACTTCAACAAACTAAATTAAAATGAGAAATGTTGCCTTGGCAACAAGCCAAAATAAAGTAAGTTTAGTTTTTTGTTTTATTTTAGTAAATGAAAATGTTTTTTTTATGGTTTTAGCTTTAGTTAACCCTAGACTACACTGTCTAAATGTATAATGAAAGCTGAAACAGGGCTTCCTGTTTGAAATATGCTACAAGATGTTCCACATGTTTAACTGACAAATAAAATTTCATGTTATGAGCAATATTAATTAGTTATTAAAAAGCAAAATTATGGTGTAAACTGATGGTTAATTTTATCAGTTGTCTCCACAGCTGTTGTGTATATAGTGTCACTGGTAAAAATTAATGATTTAACATGAACAAACTTTTCCATCAATTCCTATTTTGATAAACTTGAAATTATAGCTGAAATGTGTATTTATACCAAATCAAAAATAACAAATAAATATTATTTTAAACATTACATTAACATCTATATATAGAGTTTATTTTTTATTACAGCATTTTTTTTTTTCACATTTTAGAACTGAGAATTCCTCTGAATCACAGCTTGTTGGTTGGTTTTGTGGGTGTTTATGTATGAGTATGTACCTGTCCAGTCCCATAGGGCTTGCTGAGCTGCTCCTGGTGCTGTGGAATGTGCTTCTTGGCGTCCTGGATTTCCTTCAGTAGTTTAGGTGTAGGGTTCCTGCTGTGCTCCTCCGTCATGGCCTGTAATTTATCAAACATCACAGCGGCTCTGATCATTCCCAAGTCTCTTGTCATAGAGGATGTGAGATTAAAGACTCAGAGAGTGCTGTCATAACATCACGTGGTTGATACAAGTACACTTATATGTATCAGCGCAATGACAGTCCTAATCACACATGAGTCAGTCTATAATAATAGCTTCAGTTCAGCAAATTACATCAATACTTTCCAGTGGTTCTAAACTGAATGTGTGCTGCATACAGCACACATTTACACATACTAACGGGTTGCAGTATTCGTGCTCTGCAACTCTGCAAGGCAGCACCATTTCAAGTAGGGTTTCAGTTCTCAAAACTTGATAGAAAATATGCTAAAAATGCACGGCAACTCAGCACCATAGTCATCTATTATAATAAATTTCTTGAAGAAAAAAAGTATGTCAGTCTTGATCTGTAGATTTAACTACACTTTTATTGTCCATTCCAGATAACCATTATAATTATCCTTCAAACGTTTGGGTCAGTAAAATTTTTTCAATGCTTTTAAAGAAATTATGATCAACCAAGGCTGAATTTATTTGATCAAAAATACTGTGTGAAATATTACAATTTAATATTACTGGTTTCTATTTTAATATATTTTGAAGTATAATTTATTCATGTGATAGCAAAGCTGAATTTTCAGCAGTCATTCTCCAGTCTTCAGTCTCACATGATCCTTAAGAAATCATTCTAATATGCTGATTTGCTCATAAAGGAAACAATTCTTACTATTATCAGTGTTGAAAATAGTTGTGCTGCTTAATATTATTGTGGAAACCGTGATACTTAATTTCAGTACTTAATTTCAGGATTCTTGAGCTCCACAATTAATTGTTAAAAGATCACAATCTCTATTCAAACCCACACCATCTTATTCCCAATGACAATAATTGTTTTGTATTGATTATCTCGTTATGCCAGTAGGTAGCAACAACTTAAAAGTATTTGTCATTGAATCATTTATTCAAGAGATTCATTTAGAAACACTGATTCAACCAATAACAAAAGACTTTATAAATGAGACACTGACTACTTCATTCAATTTTTTTTTTTTTTTTTTTTTTATAATTTCATTCAAATTAATATATTTTAATAGACTGAAGCAATGAACATTTTGTCAGAAACTATAGTAAATTAAATTTTATTTTGGCCGTCTAATGCTTTTCTTCGGGAATAGTGGAAAAATCACAATCTCTACTTACCAAAAAAAAAAAAAAATATTAAAATCAGGATTTTCAATTTATCCAGAATTGTACAGCTCTAATGATAGTTCAAAGAAAACTCAAAATTATTTTGAAAAATTATTTGAAACAAATCTTTTGTAACATTAATTACACATGTATTTTCTGTCACTTTTGGTCAATTTAAAGCATCTGTGCTGAACTAAACACAAAAAAAAACCTCCAACAGTGAAAGGCAGTGTACAATTTAAACCATTATGAAAGGAAGTACTCATTGTAGTAAACCAGAAATCACTTTCGTAAAGAGCCACAGCCCTCTTACGTGTTCAAGACACTGCCTGTATGAAAACATGTGACTGCTCTTGCTGTTTTGCTGCTGTGACACTTCAAACACAAGCAGCGAAACACATAATGAGTTACTGTAGTAAAAGGCATACAGTACTTACCCATACAGACAGAGGGGTCGGTTTGCGCTCCGAGGGGCTGGGGGAGGAAGATGAGCGGTCTGGACCGATGGGCCCCGGGGAGTGAGGGGAGTTGAGAGAGAAGAGAGGCCCCTCCTCCCCCTCGCCGTCTGAGAGCGGGATCTGAGGCAGGCCCGGCGGTCTCCCCAGAACTGTCAGGGCCACATAGGAGCCCGCTGTACACGAACACACACAAACACACCAACAATTGTACAGTACTGTTCATTTTAAATGTGAATAACTTAGTAAACTTAGCAAAAAGACACAAGCTACTTACATTTTATTAGCTTTACAACTTCTACATGATTTGAATGTGTAACTAATGTCCCATTGACCTGCATGAAAAAAAAAAAAACACAAACACATTGATTAAATTAAATTCAAAGAGGATACTTAACCCAGAATACTGCATTAGTCTTTAGTTTGTGCTGTATTTACTTAACCCAATTTTTTATATAAACTTATTTAAAAGTTGCTTAACATTAAGAACAATGTTGCCAGTTACTGTCTATTTCTGTACCAGCAATGAAAAATGTGCTAAAAAATACTTTTAATTAGAATGTTTTCAGTGTTGATATATATATACTTACATACTATTAGCTTTTTATTAATATTTTGAATAAGTTTTTATTTTTGTATTATTAAATTTTATTTTACTTTTAGCTGACTTAATAATTTTGAGTATTTTTTATCATTTGTATTTTTTTTTTATAGTCATAGTCTATATAGTTTTTATTCATTTTTATTTTGAGTTTAGTGCAAGTTAAATAATGAAAATTGAAATGAAAATTGCTTTGGTACCTAGCAGAAAAAAAAAAAAGTTTGAGTTGACAGGCTTGCGTGACCAAACTACATTTCCTATCATTCCACAGCAGTGCTCCTAAAGGCTTCCTGTGTTTGATGGGCTGAGAAAAAACTGGTCAAAATAGCCAGAATATTCTGACCAATATGATATGAGAATACACTACCATTCAAAACCATTCAGGGTCAGTATGTTTTTTTAATTTTTTAAATACATACTAATAATACTTTTATTCAGCAAGGAAAAACTAAACTGGTAAAAATAACAATAATACAATTGATAATGTTTCTAGTTTAAATAAATGCTTTTCTTTTAAACTTTCTATTCATCAAAGAATCCTGACAAATGTTTCTTAATATCTGTCTGTCTGTCTGTGTGTGTGTGTGTGTGTGTGTGTGTAGAAAACAGTAAATAAAAAAGTTCTTTTAAAATTAAAAATTTTCACAATATTACCATTTTCACTGTATTTTTGAGCAAATATATGTAGCCTTGGTGAGCATAAGAGAGTTCTTTCAAAAACAAAAAAACTGTACTGATTACAAACAGTGTAGGTCACATCATAATTATGATTTCTGAACTAATAAGTAGGGCCAGAGATATATGCAGAGCTATAATTCTCCATTCAGCCAGCAGGTGGCAGAGCACAGCACCCGAGACATCCTGCCGACATCAGGTGAGCTGTCTGGAGAGGATGTGTATTATAGCCTCAGGGCTTAAAGACACAAGCCCCAATAACAGACTGTGCTCATTTTGAACTAAATCTCGACAATCTACATTAAAATCTACTTCTCTGATTAATAAATTGGAACTTTGACACATTGGAGCCCCTGATGATCATCACCTTTATGATCCGGTCACCTGTCTGAACACCAGCTCGCATGGCAGCTCCATCTACATGCAAAACAAGAAAAAGAGAGATCATAAAGTCTGCTGAAATGAAAAAAAAAAAAAAAAAAAAAAAAACATACTACGGTACCATCTGATATCGTCAGTGCAGAGTAAGGTTAGTCACAAGTAGCTTGAATACACATTTTCACTGTCTCACTGTAGTTACGGGAAAAGCAACTATGTATTTAGCACTGTTAGTGTCGTAATTATACTGTGCTGTGGTGTTACACAACCAGATAATTATCCATGCCTTGGTAGTTAAAGGAGACAAGTGTGTTTAAGTCACTCGTGAAACTCTTCTGAATGTGCATGTTATGGAGGGCAAAACAAGGACAATGAACAACAGGGATTGTGTCTTTCTTACCCTCTTTTACAAGCTGTACAAACACAGGGTTATCGCCGCTCACTGTCAGCCCAAAGCCATTCTCATCTTTCTGGATGATAACACAACGCTGCACAAGCCCTGCGAGACAGAGAGAGAGAAAGAGAGGGGGATAAAGCAATGGAAAGATATGGAGGGTGCAAGAGAGAGGATGAGGACTTGCTAAGTAGCACTCAAGGAGCTGGATAAAGCAGAGTGTGTTATTCCTGGTCACACAGAGTATAGTGGTTGTGTGTATGTAGAACCAGATCAAACGGCTGAGAGACGGTGGATAAACACACCAAAAATGATTTCTTGAAAGGCCTGGAGCATGCCAGATGCATTCAGTCATGAAAGAGCTTTAGAAACGACATAAACAACAAAAACCTGTTTCTTTTCTGGCATTCTTGTGACTTTGCAGGAAGTCTATGTGAGAAAATGTAAGCTACTCAAACATACTACCGTTCAAAAGTTTGGGGGCAGTAAGATACAAAAACCTATTTCAAATAAATTGTACATTAATAATAAGAGATGTTTCTTGAGCACCATATCATCATATTACAATTATTTTTGAAGGATCATTTGACATGGAAGACTGGATTTGCCATTACAGGAATAAACAACATTTTAAAATATATTAAAAGAGTTACTTTAAATTGTAATAATATCCACTCTTTTACTGTATTTTTCATAAAATAAATGTATCCTTGGAGACCATAAGTGACTTCTTTTAAAAAAAAAAAATCATACTGACCACAGACTTTTGACTCATTTCACAATATAAATATGCTTAGAAAGATTTTAGTATATATATCACAGCATGAAATGGTGTTTTCAACTAATTTTACTTCTGGAATCAGACATATTTCTAAATCTAATAAAGATGAGACACTTCAAAGACTAGCGGTGCCTTGTGTCGGCTGCGGCTGGACCAAAAAAAAAAAAAACTGGCACTATCACGTGCGTTCTGCTCCTGAGTGTAAGGTATTAACTGGCTATATCAGCAAATCTATAGCCTGTTTGTCATTCAAAAGAAGAAAACGAAACAAGGATATGAGATATATGCAAATATACAAAACTTAAAGCAGTGCTTGCTTACCCCTTTGAACATCAGTTATGCTGATAACTTTCTTCATTTTACAAAGATTACAGACACCTTTTCTTGTTAGGAATAACAGTGTTAAATCATATTTTACAATAGGATCTTGAAGGTTGATAAAGAAGATTGATAAAGTAAATGGGATCAACTTTGATTTGAAGATGACTATAAAGTGAGATATCCTTACAATACTATGAAAAGCATATACTTGTATTAGACTTAAATTAAACATACCCTGAAATCAAACAGACATATCTGTGCCAGCATCATCACATAAGAATAAATCCCTCAACTATGAGCAATGAAGTATTAAACAAGAAAAAAGGCATTAAAAATGCATGTTTAAAATAATAAAATCATGGTCCTTACAAATAAATAAATCATAATACAGCTGGAAAGAGCTGTTGAGATACAAAACACTTGTGTACCAAGTATACAAATTAAGATTTATTCAGTACAGATAACAACTGTTTTTTTTTTTTTTTTTAATCTTTCTTAATTTAAGCATACTGTCATTCAAGATCTGCCAATTTATATCACAATAATAATTTAAAAAACACAAAAACAAAAAACAATTACGCCTCTGCAGACAAGTGTCTGTTATGTCTCGTGTGAAGAGAGGACATGTAAAAAAACAAAAACACGTCAGACAAGTATCTCACAAGCCTGGATCAGTCTGCAATGCGTTTCCATGAAATGCTTTGGTGCAGCTCTTAAGCCATTCATGTGTGATGGTTACAAAAGTGCATCTTCCTCTATTCGTGCTACTAACACATCAACATACACCCTCACACATTCACAAACACTCTGGCTGAGTGTAGCCATTATACTGGACTTGATAGACTGGTGTATGCCAAATCTGTGACAACCACACTCAATAAAACAAAACCAGACGACCAGCCTTTTTGCCTGAATTATATTGCTTTATGTATGTGACATCTGGCCTTAATTAACTAAATGGATGCATCTTTCAAAGCTGTTGGAATGATTACTCCTTGTTCTCATGCATTACCTGATTCAAGAGAATCACTCATTTGAAAAATTATTTCAGTTGTTTTACTGATTGTCTTCAGTGTACAGTAAATGTATGTTTCAATTTGAGGCTGTGATTTTGACTGATTTTGATGTCAAATGAATACAGATATTTTTATGAAAGGCTCAATGTAATAAAGCAGTAACATAAATAAGTGTTGTCCCTTTAAGGAATTCAAAAGCACACAACTTTACAACTTAATTTTTTTTAAAAAATTTATGTGTAGCATAGAACAGGGTTTTTCAATTTTTTAAGCCAAAGACCCCCAAATATGTTGATCCCCTTGTGAAGGACCTCTTCTGACTAAATATTCTATTCAGCAAAGATGCATTAAACTGATCAAAGGTGACAGTAAATTCCATTTCAAATAAATTCTGTTCTTTTGAACATTCTATTCATCAAAGATTCCTAAGAAGAACTGTTTTCCATATAATAAATGTTTCTTAATCAGCATATTAGAATGATTTCTGAAGGAAGCCCATTTTGAATAGTAGTGCACACATTTTATGCATTTATACATTCTGGATAAATAATATTATATACATTTGAAATATTATTAAATATAAATGTATATTTTTTTTTGGAGTTTACCCTAGATAGATAGATAAATGAATAAATCTTAATAAACTCACATTTTTGCATTAAAAGCATTCACACAGCACAAAAATTGATGACAAAAATAAGTTTCTATTCCCATGGACAATAATCCACGTGATAAAACTAGTATGTTGTGTTGGTTGTCAAACTACTGCACAAAAACAAACAAATTGGTTGGGCTGGGTGCACTTGGTCATCTAACCACAAAGAATTGACTCGATGAAATGTTTTAAGCATCTGCTCATTCATTCTGTTCACTTACATCAAACAGATGGCTGTAAAGTAAGAGTAAAAGGAAACTAAAGGCGTGAACTCATGACAGAATAGATGAAAAGAGCCATAGTCAGCGAGAAAGAGACTACTGCGGAAAGGTTAAGGTGTGTAAGGACAAGGCACAGCACGCCACCTCAATAATGCAAAAGGCTCAAGATCGCTGACAATTAAACATGTCTTTGAGCAAGTCCAGCTCCACCAAGCTACACCCCGACACCATGACATGCTAAAAAAATCAGTGCAGGCCAAGTTTGAGCAGCGAGCATAAAAGAAAACGAATGAGGCTCACATAAACACACACACACAAACCACAGCAAATCCCCAGAGCAGTGGCAGTGACCCTTACCGCAGGACTCTGGCCTTCCGTCAGCTACTACACTTTGAACAGCCAGTTCTGACAGCAGAAAACATGCGGCGCGCACACACACAAACAACAAGAGAAAGAACACAATTGTAAACAGAAAAAGTAACTGATATTCAGGCTCTATATGGAAGTAATGTGTGGGTTTCTGCTGAATTAATTTAATTTTTTTTGAGCTTTTTACTCTCAATTTTTTGAAATGACTGATTTTTACTATCAAAATTATAATAAATAATAATAAAATGATAAAACAATAATTAAACTATTTCTTAATCTCAGTATCACTTAAGTTTACAAAATCGCACTTTCACCAAATTTGAGACAGTTTATCCATGACCAACAGACATTGCTTCCTTTTCCTCCCGACTCAATTTATAAAACGATGACTCAGACCCATCTGAGACACACCCTGTATATCCTCCTTGATGAGTCAGCTAGATCCCTTACTAAAATAAACCGCCATCCTCAAATGAGATTTCCCTCTCTGATGGCCGCACAGCTGTGCGTCCCTGCGACAGGAAGAGAGAGAGAGGGATTACAGCCATGTGACAACATCCGTTTAAAGAGTTAAACTTCCATACTGCATGGCAACATGGGCTCTGCTGTGCTTGATTTGATAACTTCAGTCACGTCTGGTTAATCCCAAGAAAGATTATAAATGAGTCATGACTTCAAATCCAGGTCTGAAACACAGATGTGTGATAAATTCACTTCAGTATACTAAGAGCACATTTTTACTGCTATTATATAGTGCTTTTTCCACTGAGTGTCAACATTAACACTGTGACAATTGGCTATTTTTATATTGCTCACTTTTGGTTCATGTGTCTGGAATCAACATTTGATAATGCTGTTCGCAGTGAAACGGGAAAGAATTAAAACAACAAATAAATGAAATCCACTTCTTTTTTCTCTCTCTATATTTTCCCCTGCTCTAGCTTGTCTCTTAATTTAGCTTTCTAATAAATGTAGCATTTAATACTGCAAATAATGTTGGCTCTGTAATTAATTGCTTATATTTTCCTCCATTGTAAGATGCCTTAGATAAAAAGTGTCTGCTAAATGTATGTAAACAAAAGTAACATTTGAAATCCATATGGTTAAAAAGAGTAAAAAAATAAAATGAGAAAGTGCTAAAAATATTTTACTCAAAAATGAAAAATGTGTCAATGTGTCAATTTCTCTAAATGTTCATCTTCAAATCTCATTTGCACAAACATTTAAATTTCACATTTTTGAGTCAAATAGGCAAACAAAATTTGAAAGCTGTTGTGAAGCGAAGGATTTTTAGTTAAAGTTCAGTCAAAGTACTGTGCGGGTTGTGTGGGCTATGTTTTTAGAGGTATTTTTATTGTCTTTTTTAGGCTTGACAGCCTCATTTCTCATTCATTTTTATTTTATGGACAAGACTGAATTGGAACTGGACTGAATATATGTCACGTTGAGCATGACATTTTCAAATTATTTAATATTTAAAGCTGTAAAATATGTGTTAGCACAAAATTTTGTACTTTAAGTTTTATGTTTCATTTGTTCCATTGTTTTATTCTCATTTTCATATACTACAATTCAAAAGTTTGGGGTCAGTAAGATTTTTGTAATATTTTTGAATGAGATCTCTGCACTAAAGGCTGCATTTATTTGATCAAAATATAGTAAGACATTTCCAGTATCACATGATCCTTTAGAAATCTTTCTAATATGCTGATTTGATGCTCAAAAACACTGCTTATCATTATCAATGATGAAAACAACTGTGCTACTTAATATATTTTTGAGAAAACTGCGATACATTTTTTTTTCAGGATTCTCTGATGAATAGAATGCTCAAAAGAACAGCATTTAATTGAAATACATTTTTGTAACAATATACATTTTTATACTGTCACTTATACACCCTTTCTGAAAAAAAAGTAATTTCTATGATTTAAAAAAAATTCATACTGACCCCAAATTTGAAACCAGTAATGTATGTTGCTGATATGTTTAATGGCAGGTTCTATTGTTTATGGGTGAACTATCCCTTTAAGAGTTGCAGTGAGTCCGATCCATGAACAAATTACTCAGCAGTGACCAGAAGTCAAAATCAGTGTTAAGCCTCTAAACAAGGTGCTGCTTCAGCATTTAAATGATGATTGAGGTCCCTGTGGTCCCTCTGATGCCACAACTGACATGTTCCTGCTGTAATTATCTTCATACAAACTGAAGTAGTCCAGCAGCAGCACACACTGGGTCTGCATTCAATCTCTCAGCTACAATAAATCTACAGACATACAGTTCACTGGTCTTTAGAGCAATGTGCACTGTATCTGCACACTATCCACGCTGTCACAACCCAGATATACGCATTTGACTATAAATAACCTGATTAAATTGGTCAGTTACTTTTAGTTTTCAACCAAAATAACACTGAAACATCTTGTTCTGCAGCACAAAACACTCTTGGAGTGGGGAAAATGAGAAAGAGAGAGAGTTATGCATTATTTAGATGTCTTTCAAAAGGAGACAAACAGACGGGTTCTTACCTGTGGGGTCAAACTCATGCGAGGGGGGGACTGACGCCTTGTCGCTTTTGGGCTTTTTGTCTGGGGGATGGTCCTTGCTGAGAATACTTCCTGTCCTGTGCACACATACACACAAATGGGGAAAAAAGGGTCACCGTCACATCATGCTATTCTTGTCCAGCAGCACACAAAAACTAGACAGAAAATGTGGATCCACTTACAAAAGGTCACACTCATGCCCCCCGTCCAAAAACAGGCCCAGAGAGAGCAGACAAAACATTTGTGACCAACACAATGCAAACTACTGTTGACTATGAATTTGACAATTATAGAGAGCTATCGTGACTAGGGGTGGGTCAGGATGATCGACTAGTTGTCCATATACCAAATTTTAATATGGTACTTTTAAAGATGATGATTTTAAAGTTGAAACTTCCCAGACCAGGCTTTAGCATGCTGAATGCATAGTGTAAATTTTTATTTTTTATTTTTGGTGTTTTTCCCTTTATAAGGACAGAACAGAATTTAGACAGGAAGTGGGAGAGAGAGAGGGGAAAGGTCCACGAGCCGGGACGGCGCTATATGTCGGCACGCTGCCCACAAGGCTATTGGCACCAACATATTGTGTAAAATTTTATTTGATTTTGAATTTTTTTTATTAAAATTGTTTCTGTCCCTATGACTGCAATTACTGCACACTTAAAAAAAAAAAAAATGCAATTATCTTCCCATCTGTCACAAAAACGTAAAGGGATAGTTCATCCAAAAATGAAAATTCTGTCATTAATTACTCACCCTCATGTCATTCCAAACCCGTAAAACCTTCGTTCATCTTCAGAACACAAATTGAGATATTTTTGATGAAATCCAAGAGCTTTCTGACTCTGCATAGACAGCAACGCAACTACCATGTTCAAGGCCCAGAAAGGTAGTAAGGACATCGTTAAAACAGTCCATGTGACATCAGTGGTTCAACCTTAATTTTATGAAGCTACGAGAATACTTTTTGCGCTCAAAGAAAACAAAAATAATGACTTTATTCAACGATTTTTATAGGGCTGCCCCCTAATAGTTGACTAACCATTAGTCAACCAGAAGAGGCTTGGTCGACCAAAATTTTATTAGTCAGTCGCAGAAAAAAAAAAAATCCACAGGAAGTGGCAAAGTCATTGTCTATCAGCTGGTTAACAGCTGGTCTTTGTGGTAATACAGTACATTGGGCAGGACATCCAAACACTCGCCTATCATTCATAAATCTCAAATATGTTTTTTTATCTGAAATATGTTAGTAGCAATAACTTTACATGGCTGCTCAATCTAATGTTAACCTAGAAAAATGTGAGCTATTCAAGTGTTTGCGCGGAGTGTGGAAGCTGAACAGTAGTGCTCACTGCAGGACAGATGGAGGCAATATTCTCCACTACTGTGGAGATGATGAGACAGTGTCGACGACTTCATCTCTTAAACCGAAAACAAAGAAAGCACTAGTTTATCAATAAGTTATTAAAATGTTAATGCAGTCTCCTTACTGTTTTTCCCTGACACATTTATAAACATTACTTCTGCCGGTGCGCTGTGGCAAGCTTTAAGCGTGTGCTCAAGTGCTTATTAGGCTACGTGGGCAATTAAAGGCTCATTATTATGATTTAAACGGTTTATTAATAAACGATGCTTCAAATGAACGACTAATAGTAGACCAGACACATCTTTAGTCGAGGGCAGCAGTTGATTTTTCTCTTCTGAGAGTATCATGATGCATGTGTATGCATTTCTCTGCTTGCAAACAAGGCGCAGCACATGCGTGCTCTACGTCAGAACGCCTGTTCTGTTGCATGTTCCTTTAAATGCTAATGAGCTCTGCCCACCCTGCCCCTCTCTTCTGTGGAGTGACGAGCAGTACTGTTTACTTTAGCCAGGAAACTTGATAACTAGCACATTATTACGAAAGGTGATCTGCAAAGATTCATAAAAGAACCTTATACTCACTTCTTCTGTAGGTGAGGCTGGATCACGAATGATTTGCGCGAACAGACGCATTTAGGTAGATTGGGGGCACATTCCCTTCAAAAGCGAAAGTAATTAACTGCGTCTTCAGCAGCTCAGATGTCGGGACTAAATGACGACTGCTATGTTCATTATTACATCCAACAACAAAACACCTCAATCGCTATGGAGACATTCTTATCTATGTCCCTGCTCCTGCGTCGAAACAATGGCGGTCGGACTGTTACAGTTCACTCAGGGCGGGTCTAAGGTAAGATGGCCGTGTCAATCAAATATTATGGGAGGGGCCTTGGTCCGTGTGATGCCACACAGACAAGAAGCTGAGAACGGCTTGATTTGAAAAAGGGGATGTGTGACCCTGGACCACAAAACCAGTCTTAAGTCGCTGGGGTATATTTGTATCAATAGCCAAAAATACATTGTATGGGTCAAAGATTTTTCTTTTATGCCAAAAATCATTAGGATATCAAGTAAAGATCATGTTCCATGAAGATATTTTGTAAATTTCCTACTGTAAATATATCAAAACTTCATTTTTGATTAGTAACATGCATTGCTAAGGACTTCATTTGGACAACTTTAAAGGCAATTTTCTCAATATTTAGATTTTTTTGCACCCTCAGATTCCAGATTTTCAAATAGTTGTATCTCAGCCAAATATTGTCCTATCCTAACAAACCACACATCAATGGAAAGCTTATTTATGTAGCTTTCAGATGATGTATAAATCTCAATTTCGAAAAATTGACCCTTATGACTGGTTTTGTGGTCCAGGGTCACATATTATTTTTAGGGATTAAATAAAAACCACTGGGTGGATTTTTATCATTATAGGGTGGATGTGTACACACCCACTGCCAACACACATTTATGTTCAAACAACATGTAAATAAAGCAATAAGCCCCAAGAAGCCGTGGTTTACAGTGAATTTATAGCTAAGGGGCGTTGTTAGGCCTAAAACCCCCTTAGCTGTTATAAATTCACTGTAAAACACGGCTTCACTGGGTTTATTGCTTTTATAAAACGGTTATTCCATATACTTAGTAAGGTTTCACAAAATAAGAGAGCAAATAAGTGTAATGATATTAATAAAAACAGTATTCTTCCACCAAACAATGTAGTTCCTCAGAAACAGTTGTGGTTGGAACCTATGGTTGGAACAAAGTGGTTGCCAAGCAACACACAAAGTAAACAAAGGTGTAGGTTTGTAGTGTAATTTACAACGGCTTTGAATGTGGCTCAACTAATCAGAATCAAGGACCGGAACAATCCGTTTTATAAAGTGAATTTTGCATCCGATGAACCCTTTAAATGTGGTAGCTGCATTGCTGTCTATGCAGGGTCAGAAAGCTCTCAGAGTTCATCAAAAATATAATACAAATGTGTTCCGAAGGTGAAGGTGTTACAGGTTTGGAACGACATGATGCTGAGGAATAAATAACAGAATTTTCATTTTTGGGTGAACTATTCCTTTAAAGATACATTGCGATTTTTTTCCTCATACTTTTGCTTTGCTAGCTTAATGCAAAAACATATAGACTCCCATTCAAACATTTGAGAGGAGTAAATAATTTATTTTGAAATAAATATTTTTATTCATCAAGGACACGTTAATTTGATCAGAAGTTTGTAATGTTCCATTTCAAATAAATGCTATTCTTTTGAGTTTTCTATTCGTCAAAGAATTCTGATAAAACATTTACACTTTAAAATATATTTAGAATATATAAGTTATTTTAAATTGAAATAATATTTCACAATATTACTTTTTTGCTCTATTTCTGGCAAAATAAATGCAGCCTTGGTGAGCATCTTACAGACCTCAAACTTTTGAACAGTAGTGTTAATTCAGAAGGGAAAATTTTTTTTTTTCCTCCAAGTAAAAATTTGTTTGAATGTGATCAGATTATGATTCTTACAACTAGATTTTAAATAAGTTGGTGAGTTTTGTGAACCTATCATTGGCAATTTTTTAATTCACATTTGGCTAGTGTACATTTTAGATCCTGCTCACAAGCAAATAAACAAGGCAAAACTGCAAGAAAAGATATGACTCCATGTCTACATGTAAAGCCTGAATTAATGCTGTGAATCTGAGCGTTTTATTATCACGTTCATATCAGCGGCAGCATCAGTGTTGTGTCTACGCTCAACCTGCCCATATCGCTGTCTGCAGAGAACCGCCATTAGCTGTCTGTCTGACTGCCGTGCTTCTCTCTGGGGCTATGAGGGTGTTTCACTAGGAAAAAGCAACAGGAAGGAGGCACTGCACTCACCTGCTCGCTTTTTTGGGAAACCTGAAAGACAAAGGAATTTATTTTTTAGAAAAGGTGTTTGAAAAAATATGCTAATAGAATATTAACAATAGTAATTTGATTTTCATAGTACACTACCATTCAAAAGGCCGAAATAATTTTTTTAACAGTCCCTAAGGTCACCAAGGCTGCATTTATTTAATCAAAAATACAGTAAAAACTGTAATACTGGGAAATATTATTACAGTTTAAAATAACGGTTTTCTACGTGAATATATTTTAAAATGTAATTTATTACGGTGATGGCAAAGCTGAATTTTCAGCAGTCATTACTCCAGTCTTCAGTGTCACACGGTCCTTCAGAAATCATTCTAACATACTGATTTCTGTTAAAGAAACATTTCTTATAATGTTGAAAATGGTTATACTGATTAATATTTTTGGAGAAACCATAATACACTTCCTTTAAGTCACTTTGATTACAAGAAAGTTCAGAAGTAATTCATTTGAACAAGAAATCCTTCATAATGTAAATGTCTTTCACTTTTGATCAATTGAATGCACCTTTGCTCAAAAAAAAAAAGAAAAAAAAAAAGACCCCAATCTTTTGAATGGTAGTGTATATGTGTGATATAAACATTAATATTATTTTTAAAATGACATTAAACATGAAATTACAACTTACTACTGTCAACACCCAAATCTCAATAATATTAATATAAATGTTATTTTTGAATGAATTCATTTTTGAATGAATTCTAATTAATTACATTATATATTAATATAAATGTTATAAAAATGTTATTAAAAAATATCTAGTAAAAGCTGAGCAGAAAAAAAAAAAAACACATCTTACTTTATGGTGAGGTTATACAACAATGCAGCCATTTCTGTAGGTAATTCAACCCAGAAATGTTTTATATGCTACATAACTATTTATTGATAATCTAGTGAATTATAATCCACCACAGATAAACAGTATAGTGGAATCGCTACTGGTTGACATACTGTCCTCGGCAACCACCACTAATGATAGTTTCCAAACATATCCAAACAAGCCCACAAGGGCCATGCATTATTATTTTTCTGTCTTGTTTTCTCAGAAACATTACATCATTATTTTTGCAGTTCTGCATAAATGACACACTTCTGCATTACGTCAACTCTTATGTTGTAACTGCCTAAAGATACTTTGCACCGCTGACGGTGGGGTTGCATAATAAATTTGTGTATTTGACTTTCCATCACCCTAAACTTTCCCCTGCCCAATGTGCCGCCAATAATCCGTTTAGTGTGTCTTGCCAATGGCTTCATGTACTGTACCAGGATCAGATTCAGCTGTAAGTACTCCCCTGTGACCCGGCATTACCTCTGTCAGAATTTAGTCTGCTTTCAAAACAAAGGACATAGACTGGAATTGCTAAAACATTTTGTTTTGGGGTACATTCATGCTGGAAAAAGTAGCTACAACCAGCTCCCAATAAACTAACCAGTTTAAATAGTTTATAGTAGGACATTTACAGCCATTAGCTGTTTCAAACCAGTCAAGACGGTTGACCAACGGACTACCAACTTGTGAATATTGTTTTGTCCTGGTAGATCATATATTGCTCAGACTAGTTAGAGCTAACAGACCACCTTTGACCAGCAAGCCAACTAACATGACTGAAATAATGGGGTTTTCAAACATTATTTTAAACTTGATGATTCTGCTGTGAGGGTTTTACTTTCACTGCATGACAAAATAAATACTCGGCTTTCATACTGTTATTGTACTGAAGCCAAAGCAAATTATGAAAGTTTCTGTAAAACATAACAAATAAACATTTGTAGAACTTTATGGAGATTCAGATTTTTTTTTCCTTGCTCCTAAAGCCCGGGCCCTCAAAAGAAAAAAATAATTGTGATTAATCTATTGATTTCTAACCAGTATTTAGAAAGCACAATTAAAAAGTAAATGTCAAATGTAGTAAATATGATCACTTAAGATATCAACTCAATGTTTATTGCAATAATTTTGACATAAGACAACATAATTTGGGGAAATGTATTATTTGTATTATTAATAAACAATAAGAAATGTTTATTGCAATATTTCACTGAAGTTATTATTGCTGTTATAATTAAATACAATACTAAACAAAATAAGAAATTAATATTGTAATATACCACTGTAAAATAGTTGCTGCTGTTATATTATTCTTACTTTTATTATTATATTTTACAGTACAACTGTAAATTTACAATATTATTATTTATGACTGTCTTGGGTATTTTGGTATAAAAGAGTGCCCTGCTTCACTCTAAAACAAACAGCTCATTCATGTATTTAAATAAATCAGCCTTTGTGATTTGATAAAGCCATATTGCGATTTCGGATTTATTCGATTAATTTTATTCGATTAATTGTGCAGCCCTAAAAATACATAGTAAAATCTTTTTCCTTACCTCATACCCCCTTGGAGCTCTCATGACCACAGATTGAAAACCCTTAAACTACATTTTAATTAGCATGCTAACAATGTGCAGCGCTTTAGCTTTCAGACAGTTTGCACAGTAAAACATTCTTGGAATAGCCTTTTTCGCCTTTCATATCTTTTAAAGTGCCACAGTCATACACATTCAGACAGAATGGTTGCATCATTAAATCTTGCACCACAGTTTGAACATCAGACTACAAGAGTTGACAGCGTGTCAAGTTAAAAATGTGTCTGGAGGTCTTATAACATATCCGACCCTGAAATCACCTTAATTATCCAAGCCTCGCTCAAGAACAATGAATCGACCAGTTGATTTTGAAAGTATGTATTTTTTGTACTCTCCCACTTCAAAAAAAAACAAAAACAAAACAGCCTGAACATGTTAAGCTGGTGTGACATGGTTTTTCCAGCAGGGATTTCTGCCCTTGACCACAGAGAGGAAAAGACATTGCTTGTGTACAGTAAGGCTTTCATCAAACACACAAGTTTTGATGTTTCCACAGACATCAGATCCTCCATTCTCATGAGTCACATGTATTTTTGAATTTGTGCGTCAGCTATTAACATGGCAGACTATTGAGATAGATCACAGCGATAAACTCTGCAGCTGAACACGCAAGAGTCACCGTATCTCATCAGCGAGCGGGCCGCTCTTGGGGAAGGAGCCTCTTTACAGAAATAGCTCAGACATCTCGTCCTCCCTCCCTCCCTCTCAGCTCCTTCCGCGAGTGTTTTTTGTTTTTGCTGCTGTTCCTTCCCCTGCACAATGGAGCTCCGCACGGGAACAATAGCCTTCACGTCAGAGCCGGCCCACTACACAGCAGCCCTGTGGGCCTGATTCCCGGAAACAGAAAGGGCTTCTGGCAGGGTCCCCCGTTTCCTGAATGTGTGAATGAGGGAGGGAGGGGGGAAGGGGCGTTTGGGGTGGCTAAGAGTGAAGGCAGGGGGCAGGACTGGGCCAAAATAAAAATTCTCAGGGCTTTGCTCCCTCGCACTTTCTACTTCGCTCTCTTTCTCTGGAAAACTGTCTTTTAAGCTTTTAGTGGCCAACAAACAAAATCTCAGCTTTCTGAAGCGCTGCCGATCAAGGCCACAACAATCAAAGCGGAGAACATCAATCCTCTGAGAAATCAAATGGTCGTTTTTCTTAATGCCAAGTGAAAATGAAAGAACTACGGGCTGAAATGTTAGAAAATTTGATTTCAATAAGAAGGGAAAATCTGTAATTATTTTGCGTGACACTGTGGAAACGGGAAGAGCTTCATAATCCAGTTCACAAGAGATTAGAGAGGAAAAGAGAGAATTAATGTCATGGTACTTTGGTTACTTTTCTTACTGAGCTGTCTGAGTGATTCAGACAGTTTTGTTAAACTGTTTCGCTGATTTAGTATAACCAAAAACCTTTTCAGCAATTTTTTTTTTTTTTTTTTTTTTTTTTTTAAAAAGTATTATCCAGTAAAAAGATAGAATCACAAACTGAATCAGACTGTTTTGTTAACCTGTTTCACTGATTCATTATAAAGAATTGATCCGAAGAGTGAGTCCTTCGCATCGGGGCAATGCTGGTTTTGATTTTAAACAACTAACAGAAAAAAAAAATTGACTGATTGATAAAATATAACATGCCTGATAAATTATTGTCAAAGAAAATGGTTCACTTGGTAATCTTCCTCATCAGACAAGGATTTTATCAGTAAATCTTTAGTTATTATCCAGTAAAGAGTCTAATGACACCCACGCCCGAGATCATACAACAAAAATACTCTGATTAAAAATTCCACTATGTTGGTCTTGACATGAGGAAAAAAAATAGATATTGTTCTCTCATTTTATTTAAATTGTGGCCAAATGTTGTTCTAATTTGTTCCCTCATTTTAATTCAGTTTGAATGTATCATGGGAACAAATTTACAATATCTTTGACTCTGCAGACCTCAGTTCCTCCAAAAAAAAAAAAAAAAAAAAAAAAAAAAAAAAAAAAACCAATATCCAAATATTCTCAGGGACATACTTTAAAGAACTAGCTATGAATGTCACAGATCTGTGAACAGACTCTATGCAGAAGACATCACAGAAACAAACATCAAACACACATCCAAGCCAATAAAGTCCATTCAGACTAACATAAACCTATGCAAAACCTGTTACTCTACAGCTATTGCCAGCTAAATTTTAACATAAATCACTATATATTAGAGTTTAGGACATTAGCAATTAAAATTAAGCGAATAATGAAGAGATGAAGTGAATAATGATTTAATATTTGGTCTATTAGTCTCACAAAGAAATTGTTTCACAGAAACGGTATTTGCATTTCTTCCAATATGTGATGTACATCCTAATGCAACAGATTATGGAAAAAAATGTAGGATGGGAACTGAAAGATCTGAATAACAGCTTGATGTTGTAAGAAAGGGCTGGGGTTTAAGCAGATAAATTGATTCTAGCAGTCCAGTATACGTCACCAGGCAGAAGTCTGTCTTTTCATGGGGAAAAACTAAAAATTAAACATTATTGTCATGATTATTATTAATGCATTTGGTAGATGCTTTTATCCAAAGCAACATAACATATATTCAAATGTAATTACAATTTATAACTGCATGCATTCCCTTGGAATCGACCTTGGCATTACTAGCACCACTGTCTACTGTTTGAGCTACGAGAATGCTGAACACATGAATGGATGAATTGTTCACAGTAAGATCATTATTATGCATTTTAAAAATGGGGTGAATTTAAATTTCATGCCAACTTTAAGACTTGGGAAGATACAGCACGAGCCCTATGGTTCTGTTTTTGGAACACAGTCCACTTCCGCTATATGAAAAAGAGCAGCTTGCACATTCTGATAAGTTTCTCCTTTTATGTTCCACAGAAGAAAGTAAGTCACACTGGTGTGAGGAAATGATGACAGAATGTTTATTTTTGGGTGAACTATCCCTTTAACACTGTACAAGTTACTCACGTCATAAAACCATTTCAGATAAACAAACTATAGCCTAGAACTAAATGCAATTTCTCAAACCCTTTAAACTATTACTGATCCCAAATCAGTTAAACAGCAGACGGTTCCCAAGCCATGTCTCTCAAAAAAACACCACTAGCAAGCTGATTTAGCAGCAGTGTTAATTACTCTACAACAGCAGCAGATCTGTAATATGATACCATTGTTACAGGGGAATAATGATTATGCTAAGCTGCTCAGAAAACATTTAGCACCTCATTTTTCCTTCATTTGATGGCCAACAGCAGCCTCTGGATTAAAGAGTCATTTGCGGGGTTTTGGTTGTATTTGAAATGATTTGTGCGTCTTTGACTCTCTGAGCTCTTAAGCTTATTAGTACGAGACTGGACTTTAACCAAACAAGTTATCAATGAATTGGACACAAGAAGTGACAAAGAAGCACTGCTACACAGTATGTTATACAAAACACACACATGAACTATGTTAATTGAAAGAATCGTTTAAGGAAAAAACAAGGTTTCTAGACATGGTAATACCATGGGTTTTTTTTTAGATGTTTTCCATGGTAACAACATGTTTTTTAATACGATGTAGTGACAACTCAATGATTTTGGAAGTGGTACCCCTTTACAAAAAAGTACTGAGCTGATACAATGGCAAATGATGCTTTCAGACGGCAATACCATGGTAAACTTGCAAGAACACTACCATGGCAAATGCCCACAAAACATGGGAATTTCTTGTGTGACATGGTAATATGCTGTTTATTTAGATGTGTTTGATATCATGTTTTTATACATCTAACGTAAAAGTACTGTGGTTTTCTTTGAAGTACACTGGAGTGCTATGAATATGTTAACCAAAGAACAATAACTAGCCTATCTGATATCAATGTACCAAGGATCACCACATTTGATTCTATCAATTTAAAGAAATGAGCTAATGAGGAAAAAACATTGGGATCCTTCCTCTTTGTTTCCATCTATTTTGTGGGTTACACTTTCCTTGAACCCTATTGGCTGGCAGGTCTTAAAAGATGTATGATCACAGCAGAACATGCCTCAAGCATGATAGTAACAGCGACCACACCTTCTGTCCTATTGCCCCCTTTCACTGTCTCAAAGTGCTTGAAGGATGGTGTCTCATCTCCAGAGCAATCCTCATTCTGCCCCAATAAACCCGATGAGAGCAACAGAACGAGTGTGCTCGGGGATGCACATTTCTTCACGCTACACTCTCTCTTCACGTTTTATTATGATTAGGATGGGCTGGTGGGGGCAGGGACTTAGAGAGGGTGAGAGGAACATATATTCATTGAAACTTGAAGCAATCCTGTTCTCTTCATTCCCTAGATAATCGGAACACAACAGTACACTACAAACATGAGCCTACAGAGGATACAGAAACAATGCCAACAAGCAAACATGACTGCCATGAACAGGAAATCTGGGTTGATTATTAATATTATTAATATGTTATTATTCAATATATACATACTACAGTTAAAAAGTGTGGGATTGATTTTTTTTTTATGCTTTTGATAGAAATCTTTTCTGCTGACCAAGCCTGCATTTATTTGCAATGTTTTCTATTTTAATATATTTTAAAATATAATTTATTCCGCTGACGGCACAGCTGAATTTTCATTACTCCAGTCTTTACTTTCACATGATCCTTCAGAAAACCTTCTAATATGCTTATTTGCTGCTCCCCTAGTGAAAAAGTAATATATTTAAAATTCATTTATTTCATACTAAGTACAGTTCAAATCTATTAACATATTTACTGACATGTTGCTCGAGACTTACTGATATAAAAATTATAATTAAACTTTTTTTTTTGGAGTACTACTTGTGCACATTTCTTAATATTAAGCCTAAAATGTGTTTTAATGTCACTTTTGATGAGGACTGTATGACCTTTGAATAATATTGGTCTTTAAATGCAAGATATTTAAATTGTACCTGAAGTATACTTCCAATAGTTTCACTTCATCACAACCAAATAAACTTCAGTATATCTTTAGTTGGACTTCAGCACTAATTCTGCACAATTAAGTACAAAATTAGTTATTCCAATTCAGCAGACTTTAAGTATACCAGTTTAGTATACTAAAAGTACAATTGCAGGATATTTTATGAAGTACATAAATATTTAAATGTATTTTAGTATACTTAGCATGAAATAAATGTATTTAAAATACATTTTGATACATTTATTATTTTACTATATTATCTATGTTGAATACAGCTGCCTAATATTTTTGTGGAAACCGATATTTTTCAGAACTCTTTGATGAATAAAATTTTGAATTGTACAGAATTTTAATGTCTTTACTTTTACTTATGACAAATAATTTTCTTAAAAAGTAAGTCTTACTGAACCCAAACATATACACACACACACATATGAACTTGAAAACATAAAAATGTATATGATTTCCTTTAAGTACTGTAAACAGAAGTTGGATTGTGTTGAATGAATACCAAATGCCCATCTGATGCACACTGTACATATTTTTCATAAGCTCCAACCTTCAGCTGAGTTCTACACAATAGAAAATTCAGAGCAAAAACCAAATGTGATTGGTTGTTTTTTCATGTTAGCCAGACAGCTGCTTCCTGTTTGAGTGGGCAGAGCTTGGTCAGAAAGCTGTAAAATGAATGAGACTTCATAAAGATAATTAACAGTCTGGGTATGCAACACTATTCAATCACTTAAATGAAAGTGATTCTGAGGCTGGGTGACTTGAAATAGTTTGTATAGCTTAAATATGAAAAGCCCTCTTTTGATTCTGCTCTGAAGCAGCAAGTTCACAAAACCTACAATGGGCAAGAGAAAGTCTAAAAGACATGATACAGACTGTTTGTGAATGCAGATATGCGTTTGAGAGCTGAACTGTGATTATTAAAGGGAGACTCCAGTGCTTTTTCAGTCTAGTTCCTTTGTTGCCATTGTCAACAACACATGCAAATGCTGCGGTCCAAGACCATAACGCCTCCAAAGAAACAGACTTTAAAACCATATCAAAGATTTCAAATAAACACAGTGGACGGCTCATGGAGACAGAAGATGAGACAATGATTTCATGAAACTCTTCACGAACCTCTGACTGCAGAAAACTCATTTTCATCCATGTTAGCAGTGTGAAGACAGACACGCATGTGATGCTAAAAAGGTGGTCCCGTTTTCACTCAAGGTCTAATAAATAACTTTCAAAAATAACAGACCCAATATGCTGTATGCTATTAAATTAAATCAGGGAAAATCAAAAAGTGTGAAAAATATGAGATAAACAAAAGATCAGAGGAAATCGCCTACTTAAGTGGGAATGTATAAGTACAGGCTTGAAGCAAACATTAATATTTTTTGAGTATTAATATTTTAGAATATTTAATAATAATAATCAATAATACTTAGTGATTAATAAAATAAAAAAATAGTTTTTGATTACAATTATTAATAATAAGTAGTGAGAGACTTTGATTAAATATATTAACAAATAAATTACAATTATGACAATTTAATACAATTTTGGGGGTTGGGGATTAAAGGCAGGGTACGCAATTTCTGGAAGCCAATGTTGATAATTGAAATCACCAAAACAAACACGCCCCTACCCCAAAAGGGTCTCACCCCTATTTTGATAGATCCGCCCAACATATATGTAGCTTACGCAACACAGGCAACGATTAGTTCTGTGAAACATAAGCTGCTTTTCCACCGAAATTACCTGAAACAATATGTCCCAGGAACTTTTTTCCCCCAGACCTGTTGCTGTCTGCGTTTCCATCGCGGTCTAAAGTACCGAGAAGATTAGGCAAATGGTCTGGTGATGTAACGCTAGGTCTGCGCGCGTTTCTCAATACCAAGTACACAAATTTCGGACTTGCATCCTCGGTAGTTCGGACTTCACGAGTTCGACTCGGGAGTGTGAGCTCCCGCGGACAGAACAACGCAAGTCCGGTAATTCTGCAAACAGCAGCGTACTAGATAACGTCAGTCAGCTCGCCTCGGCTCCTGCAATCTTCCTCACTGTATTTACAGACTAAATATATCAAACACCACTGCCTCTTTTCGTTTTCATTCAAACATATTAATAGAACAATAGAATAAAGACCAAAGATTACCTGTTAGACAATGAATTATATCTTATGTTTAACCACTACAGAGACATCAGAGCCAGCGGCAAATGTCAGAAGGACTAGCCGAGGTTGTGCTCCTCTCTTCGGGATACATTAGCACTGAGCACCTGGTGATCGCGTGGAGCTCACGGCTCCGAAATCGGCGAAGCACATTTTCAAATAGGCGCTGTTTTTATAAATAAACTGCAGATTTGAGTTTTAAACAACTATATTCTCGGCTGAAAAACACGCGTCCAGTGTAGGCAGGCTTTAGCTGTTGCGTCGTGGCTCGTCCGGTGTAGACACGGCGTTACTCACCTATCGAGAAGAAAAGCAAGCTCGGCGTCCGATCGCAGGCCTTCCACTCCTTGAGTTCTCTCCAGTGCTGGAAAGCTGATCTGATATTTACATGGGTCCTATTTCTTGCCTTATCGTTCCGCAGTCATTTTCCTCTTTTCGTTTTTTATCCACCATCTCTATCTTTCTGTCGCTCGGCTCGGCTGTTCACTGAACGCTTTCTCCTCCACATCACGAGTAGACACACCCCTTACTGCTGATTGGCTACACGTTTGTTGTGGGACTCGGCCCCGACTAAGTTTTCTAAAACCTTTTTGAGAAACTGCATACCCTGCCTTTAAGTATTAAAGATATGTATAACATTAAAATAATATAATAACTTGCATAATTACATTACGATAATATTTTTTAATATTTACTAATTTGCTTTGTGTAATATAACTGTAGTTAACATGCAGATTAGTTTTGCTATGTACTGTATATAGTATTAGATATTTATATCTTCAAGAAACTAGTAACATATTTATCGAGGAAAAATCTGCATCACAATGCTTTCAGTTGTCCAGAAGCGGGATTGTCAGGCTCGCTGGCTGCTACTGAAGTCAAACACTTTCAATTTGCACAAATCATGTAGGTAACCTAATTTGTGGGGAAAAACAAAAAAAACAAACAAACTGTGAATTGACAAAATATGAGCAGTTTGCAACCCTGTTAAATAGGTTAAGTAAGTTCAATAAGTCAATAGCTACTATATCTTAAAATAATAAATCTGAAATTATTAAAATTGTCTATGCATGATGATTTTCTAATACAGAATTGAAAATAATTTAATATAATTCAAATCGGTTTTATTTGTACTGATTGCACTGGTTTTATTTGTACTGGTCACAATGTTGAAATCTACCTGCAAATGGCTTACTTATAAATATTAAACTGCGAACAGCATTTTAACATCAAAAAATGCACAAGCCTAATGGCAGGTCAGGGATCAAAGGTCAAAGAATCTGGAGGAACACAAGCCAAGGCAAACAGCTGACTCACCAGCAGCTGAACTGAGCTGCCCATCGGCTGCATAGCAGTGCAGTCCCAGACATGAGATTCTGCCTCCAGAAAACAGCATTTCCACACCGATCACGAACCCGCTCTACTCACACAATTCCTAGCTTTAATCATTTTAAAAAAACGAGTTCCAAAAATTGCTCCAGGTCTCAAAACAAACATGATTTACACTTCAGAAGCTACAGTCCGGTCACAGCGGTGTGAAAAAGATTTATAATGTTGCGTGAGAGTGTAGAAAGCACAGCGGTCATGATACACGTGGCAGTTTCTTCAGGTCAATCCCTTCAGGCCTCAATCAATTCTTTAATTGACAGCATACATGCAAGAAACACGCTTGATAGGAGTCGAGACTTGCTCTGTGTGCCACTCATTATAGTTCTTCAAGGGTTTGTGATACATTTTGGTTAGAACTGTATATCTGCCCCAGGCTACTGTTACTCATTAAAACTAATGACACAAAGTAACGTATAGTAAGATGATATTACATTATGTAATTTTAATCATTACAGGCAAGTAAATAATTGAGTCCAGACGTTACGACCGTCAAAGAATTTCTAAACACACAAAAGCTGGTTGTTCAGATTTTTATAACTGAAAGACATCAGTGTCATTGGAGCATTTTAACAAGCATAGATCTACAAGTAAATTCTTGTTTGCCAGTAGAGTAAAAAAAAAAAGAAAAAAATAATAATAATAGCAGCCTAATATTAATAATAATAATAGGAAAAAGAGAAGAACCAGTATGGTTTCCAGTCAAAATGACCTAAAGGAAGAATGTTTGGGGGGGTGCCATTATCATAAAATAAATACATTAAATCAAACATTGCCGAATATATGGTAAAGCATGGTTATTTTATTATTTGCACATGATTTTAGTATTTAATGTTTTTGATGACCTTTTATTTTTCAGTTTTCATTTTAATTTTAATTTTAGTCTAGGTTTTAGTAATTTTGTTATGGTTTTGTATATTTTTTACTTTTACTTTTTTAAATATATCTTTTTAGCTTTATTTTATTTCAGCTTTAGTAATTTTAGAACTTATATCAGTTGAAGCCAACATTAGTTTTATTTCAGCTTTATTTCAATTACAAAAAATATTTTAATAGTTTTAATTATAGTTAACAATAACAACACTTCTGTAAATTTTCAATATACTGCTGAGTCATAATCCTTTTTGTCATTTTACAACACACATCTTATACAGTATATATATATATATATATATATACATACTATGCTGATTCAGTGATGAAGTAAGCGACTGGCTGTGTCACAGCGGTGTTGCTGTCAGTGTCTGTTGTTTGGCAGCAGTGTGTGGGATTCCCCACATCATCTCACAGATCAATATTTCAACCATGCTCCAATTACACCAGCTCAATTATATCTGTCTCTCAACCCTACTGAACCATCCGGTTCATTGAACCAAATGGATAAGCCAACCATTGAGCGTCCAGCAGGGAAATAATTTGATACCAGTAACCAGACGGACAAAGAGCTCAATACAACATTTAATGTCAATCCAAACAACAGTATACAGAGCCAGAAATCCATACCAACTCTATAAGAGACACATTAATACCTGAGAAAAATGTATCAAAAGAGAAAACTATTAAAATGTTAATGGCCAATCTCACAAAACATGCCAAGAGCATGTCTAAGACAACTAGGGGTGTCCCCGACTAAGGATTTACATAGATTTACAATCTGAATTTCGAATCTTGCCGATAGTCGACCGATAGTTGAATCATATGTTTGGGGCGGGGCAAAATACATTACCAAGAGTCATGTATCAGACATTCGACAGTCATAATTAGCCTACTGATGTTAACACACAGGGAAAATGTGTAACGGATGCCTCGCAGACACAAAAATAATGTTTTATATTTTGATTAAAAGATAATTAACTTCAGCGAAACCCTAAGAATTCACAACATTTTTTACAATGGTGCTCTCATTATAACGTATATGACAATAGTTATTAATGTTCTGCATTTCTGTTTTGAGCTGCACACGCTGAAGATGACCAGTAGAATGAAGCATTTGATAGCAGGTTTTTAATCAATGGGATTTAACTCATCATTTATCTCATATAGAATATCACAGCACTAATATTACGACTTATAGGCCATCTGCACAAAATGCCCCGAATGCACATGAACGTGTCTGCGCGGCTCTGAATGAACTCCAACAACGTGCAGAAACGCGGTAACTAAATTCTAAAAATTCACAGCGTTTTATTATAACAGTGTTCTCATTATAATGTTATGTATATGACAGTCCCAGTCATAGTTATTAATATTCTGCGTTGTTGTTACTACTAGCTACTACAATGAAGCGCTTTACTGCAGCGCTACTCAACCAAATGCATACGAGATAAATAATATATACACGATATATATAAACCAGCTGAAATGTTTTGAAATCACTTGTACCCTACCTGATCGAAAAAATCCAGTCTTTCACTCTGCCTGTGTCAATTTGAGTCTTTTTAAAGATCTAAATCCCTGTCGCCAAGATCCTCCCCTGTCGGTCACGGATTATAGTGAAACTTCTATAGGGGTGGTTGGATTTCTTCACGCACGTTAAAATATTTATTCGAAGCTTCTTTCTTTTCAGATTCTTTTTTACAGCATTATCGTAATAGGCTGTATATTAACTTTGGGAGAAAACCGGCAGTTTTTTGTTTTATTCATCATACAGTGTAAATAGCTTCACTGATTATAATAGGAGTGTTTTTTTTTTGAAGTGCATAAACTTGCACTAGACTGAAGTCAGTGATGATGTTCTTTGATAAAGTGAATAATGTTTGCTCATTTTCTGTAGCTGCTGTTTGAATTACTGGAAATGTTAGCATTAGAATTAGTAACTTACAAAGTTTGTTAAATTATGTTCCAAATCATGAAACTAAGGATTTAATTAGCATGATAATATTGCGTTTCGGCGATCTCACAGGCTGATGATAGGACGATATGACTATTGATCATATCGCCCAACATTCATTTAAATAATAACATTGAACAAAACATTCTAAATATTCTATTACTGTAATGAGAATCACCACTGAGAATAATGGAAATTACTATTATTTGATGAAAAAGCATAATGCAGTTTTATAAAAATTCTAAATGGTCATAAAACATGGGTTTTATATTTCATAATAAAATAAAAAATATATAATTTTTGAATATAATTCAACTTTTTTTTATTTAGAGTGAGATAGACATAAGTAGACAATATCTAATCTAATAATTGATTAAAAAAAAAAAAAACATCCTCAGAAACTGTAGGCTTTTGAATGTCTCCAGCGCCTCAGGGTACATAGTAAGTGAAAATCCTGTGGCCATAAGCTCACAGCAAGCACAGCTCAACAGAAACTGCATTGGAGAGCACTCGTCAGATTCATGGTAAACACTTGCAGGACATAATCCTTCACTAGCTACAACAGGCTTCAGCCACACTCAAAAACATCAGATGGCTGCGGTCTCTTTTGGTGCAGAGATCAGCATGATGTTTTCCTGCTACTGTCAGCATAAGAGCTGTTTTAAGAGTTGTAGGATAGGAGAGAACAGATTTTGGAAGTAGTCACAGAAGCATGTTTTATGACAGTGTATACCTGCGTCTTGAGGCAATATGACCATTGGAAAAAAGAGTGAACAAGGGCTCCAGTTTCCCACAGCGATAAATGTAATCTTTACGATTGTTATGCTGGTTTGTGGTGGGGAGATTTAAATGCAAAAGCTGTGAGGTTTGGACTTGACATCCAAAGAATAGGAAAACACGAAGATATTTCCAAACCTTAGTAAGACATTTGAACTTATTAAGAGCAGCCATACTGGTTTTGAAGTCAGAATTCCCATAACTTTCTCTATTCTGGCCAGAATGCTCCGACACTGAGCCAGTAGTTAAATGCTCTAAAAGTCTCTGGGAGTGTCCAGGACCCCGCTCTATTTATAGCAACTTGATTACGAAAAAAATAAAAATAAAAATAAAAAAAATATTAAAAAAGGCACAACAACAATACTCTCATGTCTTGAATGCCAAAAATACCAGACAATTCCTGAGGGGTGATTCAAGCGCTGGCCTTTCACAGACTGGTGCTAGAGTCATATGGTTTTTATCTACTCAAGTCTAAAACTATCTGCTACAACACACCCTTCTACCACTAATTAGAGAAAACTAGAAATGGCACATCTACTAACAAATAAACTAAACCTAAAACACATCCTTGATTTCTCAAAATGGATTTCACATGTGATCCTAAATCTGATTCAGGTCAATGCAATGCAATGCCTCAATCTGAATGGTCATATACCATAAACTCACTTCGAAGGCCTGTGTGTTTACTTCCGTAAGACAACGCGCGTCGTGCTGTCTTATCATTCTTGCGTGAAAAAATGCTGCAAATGCATCATAATTCTGTTGTGTTTTGAACCGAGGTCCGACACATTTCTGAATGCTACAATTAGGGCTGGGTGATTTTTCAGATTTTATTGATTAATTTGAATTTAAATGTTTTTCCACAATTTTATTTTTTAGAAATTGAGGAAGTGTGATTTTGAACAGATTTTGAATTAGACACTTTGACAACAGTAGCCAATGTTAACAGTAAAGAGAAAAGAATGATCCAACCACATATCGGCAAATGTGATTAACCGCTTATCGCTAGGTGCCATTCACACAAAATGTGCTTTTGTGTTGACAAAGATGCAACGTGGGCAGTGGAATAGGGAAAAAATGCAAGAAGATGGGAGTGAACTTCTTTTAACTTGAGTGCTGCATTTTTAGAATGCCGTTTCATGTATGAGATGCTGCAAAAGACGCGTGCGCAAGAGTCAAACGTGTCAATGTTTACATAGAAAAAAAAATGGAAAAGCAGTGCAATCGTATAAGAAAAAAAAATGGAAAAGCAGTGCAATCGTATAAAAAAAAAAACTGTAAAAAACTACTACTGTATGTCTGATATTTCATGTTTGCATCATGGTGACAGGCTGAAAGCTGCTGTTCATTGTTTTTACAGAACATTTATAGTTAATAATAGTCTACTGGTGTTAGGGATGCACCGATACCGGTATCGGGCCCGATACTGAGCTCCTGTACTCGTACTCGTTAAAATGCCCCGATACCAAACGCCGATACCACACAGCATGTGATAAGTGCCATATTCAGATAAAGAAACAGGACAACAGAACAACAGACAGCAGAATGGAGTTATTAGAGATTAAGGATGTCTACGAAGCAGATGTATGCAATGAATAATGTTAAACATTCAGTATTAATGCCTTTATTGCTGATGTGCGCGAGCTGAAAAGCAAAGCGCTGAGTGGATTGAGCGCGCGCCGGCGCAGATGCGCGAGCTTGTCGAGTGAATATCTCTTTCTCACAGACATCACTGGAAAGTTTGTAGTTCGGTCGGATGTGTCAAAAACAAGTAAGCAAAACAATGCACAAGTTACTTAACGGTAGGTAGGGAGAGAGAGAGAGAGAGAGAGAGAGAGAGCGCGCGCACTTCTGTTGTGTGATCTTTATTGATGTTCGCTCACATAGCACGCATCATTTGGATTAAAACTAAATCGTAAATATAAGACAATTTATAGGGGCATTCACTATAAACAACTTATTTTCAACCTTACGCATACACGACTTTCTGGCAAAAGTGAAACTAGCAGCCTGTGTGAAATGCGCTAGGCTGTACTTGTCCCTCTCGCCAGTACAAATACGTGCGCGTTGCGCGTTTTGCTTGCTTTATGAGTAATTCTGCATTATATGAGTGGCTTTGGAATATAAATCGCAGCATGCTTCAGATGGAAAGAAAAACGCGACTTCTATTTCTGAAAATATCACAGTTAGGAGATTTAACGAGTGGTTCCCTGCATTATTACAGCAAAACGCGTCATTACCGTACTAAGCCACTGCAATGGAGCAGCTCTAATGCTATTAAATTAAACGATGTACCATAGAGCAAAAAAATAAACAGTGAAAGTAACAAAAACTTGTAAAATACATTTTAATGTCCATAATTAAGTGTGAAAATAACCAAAGGATATACAGTCAAACCAAAAATTATTCAGAGACCAAATATAATTTTTTGATATTTTTTACTAGTGGGTGCAGGACACTATAGTTCATTTATGTAAGTGAGGATAGCAAAATAAAGTAAACTGTGACATATTATATTCAAAAATTGTTCAGACAGTGGACTACCAATAAAACTGATACAAATTTGGAACCAAAAATTATTCAGACCAAGTCTGAGAAAAAGAAGTTCAGGTTTGCATGAACCTGGTTGACAGCATGCCCAGGAGACTACAGGCTGTCATTAAGTCTAAGGGTTGCTCAACAAAGTATTGATAGTTGTGTAAATATTGTCATACTAACAGCTGTCTGAATAATTTTGGTTGATTGTAATCCATGACATACCTTTCTCTCAAAGTTATCTGACATTAAAAAGCTGAATTTGTTCTGACACAGCTTAACTCTGAGTTCTTGTCATATTTTATTACCATAAACTATAGCGAATAAACTGTGATAATGTGAGAAATGTTGAAGGTGTCTGAATAAATTTTGGTTTGACTGCATCTATTTGATAAATGAAGTTAACCAATTAACATTATACATACTCTTTTGGTTTCTGTACCCAATATTTAAAAAAAATTACAAATGCAATGAAAATATCGGTATCGGTACTCGGTATCGGCAAGTACCAAAAATAAAAGTATCGGTATCGGGCGAGTACTGGAAAAAGTGGTATCGGTGCATCCCTAACTGGTGTTATACCTTCAGTCATTTTGAATTTGAACTACCTTGACTATTCAGATTTTTTTGAAGCATTTTCCTGGTATTGTTTATGAACATTTAATATGTATAAGAAAAGTTTGTACAAGATGTAGTTGTAGTTCATGCATCTTTTCTGATATTTAACATTTACATGTTGACAACTTCATGTGTGGTGCACTTGGAATAGAACTTTAACTAGAGGGTTAATAAAGAAAAAGTTACTTGAATCATGTTGTCATTACATTTTTAAGTTGACTAGTTAAAAATAGTAAAAATCAAGGATCGGTCAAACATTCTGAAAAAAAAAAAAAAATTGAGATTAAATTTTTTTTTTTTGGCTATATCGCCCAGTCCTAGCTACAATGCATGCAATTATGCTTGAGTAGAAACACTAGCCTTCATTATTTGCTTAGAGCATGTTTCAGGACAGTTGCCTATGTAGGCAGCAGACAGCAGAGCAGCCGACTACATTTTAGAGTAGAATCTCAGGGAATGTAGGACCTTAAAAAAAAATGTACAGTCTTCCCTGTCTCACAAATCACTACAGCTTGCTCTAAAACAAAAAAAGCCAATAAACTTTCAACAACCAATAAAACAACTGCTGCTTGATTTGAGTGGATGAAATGGATAGAGAAAAGAGGGAGCAAGAGATCTGAGCACTGGAGGAAGGAATGCTTTCAAGACCAGATAAGCACTGCAGCAGGAATGAGACTGTGAACAGCGAGAGCTATACTGAATACCAAAATCTCTCAGTTCACGTCTCGGCTATGAAGTAGTTTCCAGGCAACTCCCAGGTCTGTCAGTAGCCTCTGCCTCCTCTAGTTGATGGATTTCAGTAGCGCAGGCATGTCCCCAGTGCTGTAACACCGGGGGAGGTTGGCTTGTGCACTTTGTTGGAGAACAAAAACAAAAGGCTGGGCTCAGCAGTTGCTTTTGTCACCAGTTACCTAGAGAGAGAGAGTACGCTGAAATTTTAACAGCGCCCTACAGCTGGGGCCTATTCAGGTATAGCGACATACCACCATGACTCTCGCTCGCTCTATCTGCAATGTATGATCACAAGGATCACTTGTCCCTTGATTTCTGACATTTGCTGAACTCAATGGAAGCCATTTTTACCCACGTTCCACAAGTCTGACCATTACTTCGATTTTGTTTAGAAATAGTGTTGATATGATTCTGATATAACAAGAAAATCTCAAAGCAATGCCACTGGGATGATATACATTCCATATAAATATACATTCCTGTGTTAAGACATTTTGTTGCTCCTGGAACATAAATAATGCCAAACAACAATCCAAAGCCATATCCCAAAGCCTCATCCAAACACAACCCCTAACACAGAGGTGTCCAGTCCTGATCCTGGACCACTATTTGTGACCCTGGACCACAAAACCAGTCTTAAGTGTCAATTTTTCAAAATTGAGATTTCTACATCATTTGAAAGCTGAATAAATAAGCTTTCAATTGATGTATGGTTTGTTGGGATAGGACAGTATTTGGCTGAGATACAACTATTTGAAAATCTGGAATCTGAGGGCGCAAAAAAAAAAAAATCAGTATTGAGAAAATTGCCTTTAAAGTTGTCCAAATGAAGTTCTTAGCAATGCATATTACTAATCAAAAATTAAGTTAAGATATATTTACGGTAGGAAATTTACAAAATATCTTCATGGAACATGATCTTTACTTCATATCCTAATGATTTTTGGAATAAAAGAAAAATCGATAATTTTGACCCACACAATGTATTTATGGCTATTGCTACAAATATACCCCAGCTACTTAAGACTGGTTTTGTGGTCCAGGGTCACATTTTGTAGAGTTTACACTCCATACAATGCTACAATCCATTTTGCTACAATCCATACAATTCCAGACAACTGTATTTGGGCAGGGTGGAACTAAACTCTCAAGGACTTTGGCCCTCCAAGAGCAGGACTGGACACCCTTCCCAGCGTTGCAAAGTCTACGGTTATCCTGTGGAAATGGGCTACTTTTATACTACTGCCGCAGGTTCATTTTTTTAGTCCGCAGGTTAAACCGAATCCCCCACCCCCACGGAATGCGATTTCAACCAAGGTGGAACCCCCTGGAAGAAGGTTTTGACCTCCTGGAATGCAATTTTGGATCAATTTTGATAGCGTGAAAATGTTCCCCAAAACGCAATCAGGCTGGTTTTGTTACACAGACCTGGCAACCCAGACCCCAGCCCTAAAATCATAGGGAAATTATACATAGATATGAAAGCTGTTCAATTATCTAAGCCTTCCTTAACCCTTTAACGTGTATGATCACACCGGTGTGATCAGTCTTGGCTGGTCCCTGGAGCGCACGATCACACCTGTGTGATCAGTCTTGGCTGGTCCCTGGAGCGTACGATCACACCGGTGTGATTAGAATGTTCAGTGCGTCACGTCATCAACTGCTGAATTCAAATCTACTTTCGCATGTTGGCTGAGGCGGAGCCAGATCGCACGCGCTGAGCGCTTGTCATATCACAAATATTCAGTGTTTTCAACCATATAATGCTTATTTTAGGTTTCAGACATTTAAATACACAAGTACTAGCAAAAAACCATACATTTATAGTTTGTAAAATACACGCTGATGTCTATGGAAGCAGCAATAATGATCCTTACAAATATAATCTGACAACATGTTTTATTGATATCATATACAGATTGTGTAGATAACTTTAAAGTTTACTCTGCTCTTCTCGTAGTTTAACCGGAGACTTACTTTAACGTGTTTCGGGAGGAGAGGATAAATTTACATGTTAATCCCACAGCCCGGATTCAGCGCAAACAAACATGGTGACACCCATCACCCGGTATAGATCAACTAACACGGTCATCATAAAAGTATTTAAACTACCAAATACATTTACTTGCACTTATTTCAGATTCGGAATATCAGATATTTCATAATATAGTGAGTATGTTTGTGAATATTAATAATAAAAAAAAGGAAAAACGAAATAAAAGTGATCCATGTGTCATACAGCGCTATTGTGGCTGCGGTGTGTCACATGACAAGCATGACGCGTCGCCATGGAAACAATAAGGCTATACATTCTAAAATAACGGTCGCCTAAAAAAAACTCACGCTGGGGGCTCAGCTAGAATATTTTAAACTCACGTGTGAAAGGGTTAAAATCAGATTGGCTGATTGGAAAATGTTGCTTTAGGACCAACATAGACGTTGATTCGGGAATGTCCCGGATGTTGATCCAGGAATATTTAGTGAAATGAATGAAGACTGAAGCCGCCTTTCCGCTGCACACGACATTCGGACACGGACACTTCTCGCCCTAGTGGCAGTCGCACAGAACTTTCAAACTGGTCGTGCAGCAACCGTTACCTCAGCATATTTACCATTCAAATCAAAAATTTTACCATAATTAATGTATGAATGTATCGTCACAAATGACCCCCAAAATGAAAACATAGGTTTTATGGGGCTAATCAACATAAATAATGATTTAATAATTATTAAATAATTATTTCTGCCATAATTATTCTAAAGCACCATTTTACAGAAATAGTGTTTAAAGAATAATGTTAAAGTGAACAAAATACTGGTAATTCTAACCTTACGCTCATAGTTTTTAATAGAAAACATCACATCCGGTCGGGTGGTCGCATATGGTCTAGCCGGAGAAGTTCAAATATTTTAACGCATCCACAGCTCAAATCGGACCCGAAATTTCTGCATACACATATGACCGGAACTCCATGCAGCTCTCGCACTACTCTCCATTCGAAATGAATGACTTCCGGTCTGTCGCTTGACGTTCGTCGGAGATAGTGGAAAGGCGGCTTAAGGATCTAGCTGTGTCCCAAATGATGGACTATACAATTTGCACTTATACACTATGTACTTGCCATGTACTGTATGAAATATATAAGGTTATTTTGTCATTCAGCATCAGAGTTTGATAGCCCTCCCCCTCCACTATGTAACTGAAGCCCTACATCTTTTCGGTTATTTAAGGGTATTATCCGAGTATATAAAGTGCGGTTTTTCTGTTTTCATTGTGAGCGCATTCACACAATCTGTACTAAAAAAAAAAAAAAAAAAACACAACAGCATAGAACTGCATAAGTTCGCGAATTTGGACGCACCTTCCGTTTCATTTTCAATTTCACAACTGCTCCCACTAAATAGATTTCAATGAATTAGCATTTGATCCCATTTTGAAAATTTATATCCCGTTCGCTGCAGCTGAACATCTACATCAAACGTAGTTCTCAAATCTATTTAAAAAGTCTCACAGGACCCAAATCTATAATTCTATAATTCTGTTGGTACTCTGCCATGAAGCAGTGCATTTGTTTTATTTGAATTTAAACTTAAAATGTCACTGTTCTGACAAAAATATGCAACATATAACGCTTAATCACACTGTTCACATCCCACAAACATGAAACAGTGGCAACAAGCTGCTCAAACCGAAAGCAGAGATTCACAATGACAATTTCCTGTTAATTACGGTCATACACGCATTCTGATGTCCTGGCAGATGTTGAGCCAAGTCTGAACCCCTGAGCCATGCCGTCATCTGGGAGAGTCCTACAGAGACAGAGCAGGCAGACGCGCAGTGCTATGGTTCTGTGGCTGGGTTTGGTAATGGTCTGTTGGAGCAGGAAGCAGACGGGCATGGATGTTGTGTGGAACGTGTGGCAGGGTGGAGCGGCCAAGCCCTTCTTATCTCCCTCTCAAGAGCAGATGTTGCCAGCTGTGCGGAGCAGAGATAGTGATCGGGGTGCGCCTCATGTTGAGACTCGCTCCAATGGACTGGAGAGCAGAGAGGTGGGAGAGAACGTGGGATGCAGGAATACAGCTTTTCCCCAACCACAGGTACTAACAGCAAGATACCCCTGACAACTCACCCAAACTAAAGTGGGTCCAAACTGTGATTCTTAAAAGGTTTACCATGAACCTGGTGTTGATTCAAAACCAATGATATTAAAATCAGCATTGAACATGATATAAATCATATCTCAGCCACTTCTAATCTAAGTGAGATTTTGGAGTGGCACTTAGGGTGACTATTTTAGTACAACAGTACAACACATTAAACTGACTCTACGTTGTGTTTTCTTTCAAGTAAAATGAAATACGTCATCTACCCCTGACCTAAGTCCATTAAAATGCTTCACAATTCTCAAGCAATTATCCGTATGATGTACAACGCACAATGGTTTAGGAACGCAACAACTGCTGTCAACATGATCAGATACTCCAAAAGCTAACTGTACGTCAACACCTCCGACATAAACAAAAGCATAACATTTTTTTCTTATGTGAAACCAGTTTTTCTGTCTGCAAAACCAAGAACTATCACGTAATGTCGGCATATAACAGCAACATGTACAACCTGTCTGGAGCAACCTGGGGGGCCTTACTCAAGGGCACAGTGGTGATCATTTTAGTCAGGACAGAACCAGCAATCTTAATTTCCTGTTTGATGGCAGTGTTACTAATAATACTGATTTTAACATTTGTGTTGACGACACCGTATCCACTAGTGAAGTATACTGCTTTTCTAACAACACCAGTGCCCTAAAGGCTAACTGACTGAGACTCTTTAAAAAGGCAAACAGGGAAAAGATGAATGGTACATAGAAAACTCAAACCGAGGGAAAGCAGGGACTCCTAACAGTAAGGTTAGGTAGAAAGGTAGACAGCAAGCTGCAGGAAAATAAGGTGAAGGATATTTTGGGGAGAGTAACAAGAAGAACCAGGAGATGGCCAACAAGCTGAACCAGTTTTTCAATGGAATTTAGTCAAGGTCCTCTGTGGTTCACCACCCAACCCCCATGACCACCAGCTCCCTCAAAGCTCCAAATGCCTTTTGCCTCCATCTCCTCTGAGCCTTCGACTAGTAAGCAGCCAGACTCACCCACAACACTGCAGCTGTCACCCTTTCACACCTCTTCTCCTGGCACCGGCAATCCTGACAACTCAGTTCAAGCTGAACGTCACAGCAGACCAGGTTCAGAGGGAACTGAGAGGCACCTGTTATCTTTAGTCCCTGCCTAGAGAGTCCCTGTCCACTGGGAAACAACATATTGGTTCTAGATACCAAAGCACCCCACTGTCAAAACCAGTCAACCAGACACTGAACTCTTATGTTATGAAGACTGTGGAGAGGAACAGTTTTGGCACATTCAGTTGACCCCAATTCTACCTAAACCCTAATAACTTTGCTATTGTGAGATTTATTAACGGTGGCATGTGTCAGAGTACAGATGACTGGTTGACAACTTGGATGAGTTGGTGGTGCACTTCAAAAACACCCCTTTATATCCATAGAGATTGCGAGTTTGTTTTAGAATTTACATTGACATCAACTTGCACAACTTAATTGTACATATAGTGATAAATTGCAGTATTAAACTAAATAATTACTCCTTAAAAAATGCCCACAGGGAAACTGAGTGATGCAAATGAACGGATGCAAGCTGCTGCACTGAAACTTTTTAAACAAATTGACTTCCGAAAATAAATCAGACTTGAGGTTTGCTGAAATAAATTTCACATTCGTGCCTCTGTCTGCTTGATGCGTTTTGTGCATTCTAGTACTGGGAACCACTTAATACAATGCAATGCATCATAATATCACAATTGATTTGAGATTAAAATGATGGCAAATGCATGAGAGAGACCAAGTAAGAGATGAATCCACAAATTTTGTTTTAAACTCTCTCGTGCCTCATACAATTAGCCTGACCGCATCAAGAAATATCAAGTCTGAGTTCATTCAGATACTTGTGCTAAATTATATGATAGTAATAAATAGCAAAAATTTGTTACTAAAACAATTGCGGGGGACTGTCCCAGAGAGAAGAAATCGTTGACTAAAGTTGTTATTTTTGTTTTCACAAAAAGTGTTCTCGTAGTTTCATAAAATTATGGTTGAACAACTGATGTCACATGGACTATTTTAAAGATGTCCTTACTACCTTTCTGGGCCTTGAACATGTCAGTTACATTGCTGTCTATGGAGGGTCAGAAAACACTTGTGTTTCATTAAAAATATCTTAATTTGTGTTCCGAAGATGAACAAGGGTCTTACGGGTTTGGAATGACATGAGGGTGAGTAATTAATGACAGAATTTTAATTTTTGGGTGAAATATCCCTTTAAGTTACTCCTCAACAATGTACCACCTGTCCTTTAAGTTACCAAAGGACATTGAGTTGCCACATAAACAATATCCTCTACAGACTCTGCACCTACAACCAACCCATAGAGCCTGGCATTGATATCTGCATGAAAAAATCCCAAGCTACTTTTTGTTTTCACACCCTATGGACACGGAGACTTTCATCCAACTGTGTATATCTTTACAGTACAGCTTGCATCAAACTCTATATTACTTGATAACACAAGCCACTTAAATACTCTTATGGTGAAAACATTTCAAGGTCAAATTTTACCTCAAAATCAAAATTAAAAATAATATTTTTTATTAAGAAAGCACCATTTAGGACCATGTTATCACCAGGACTTGTTGACAGATCCTCACTTCTTAGGTAACAATAATACTGAGGTTTTGCAGCTAAAACTGCACAATGCAGTCAGTCAGTGTCATGAGTCATTTTGGCTGTATAGTGGCTCTAAAATCTTTTGGCTTTGTCTGGCCTTTGGTCTCATACAACATGAATGACCTTTGCCAATCCGTAAATCCTTTGGCTCCGAGGCTGATGCTTCTAACGAGGAAAGCAGCTCAAAGCTCATTTGTTTTTCCCCATTCTCATATTCTTACTTACTTTGATTGTTATAGAAAGTGAAGCATCAGATCCTCTTGAGCGACACATACTTTTGTCTATGCTTTAACAAGACTGATGTAACTGACCTTTCACAAGTCTGGCTCGCTGAGGGAATACCACAATAGTGAGACAAAGTTGAAGCATGACACGCAAAGATGATCAAAGTCTTATTGTAGAAAATACATCCGAGAAAAAAAAAAAAAAAAAAGGATAATGCATGACTGAATGTTTAAAAAAAAAAAATCTATATAACATTTTCCTTCCCAACTCTCACTATAAAACACAAAGATCTAGAGTAGCCGATTGCAATAAACCAGTAAACTCCAAAGAGCACCTCATCCCGAAGACTCTAGTATGTCGGCAGGTTGATGAGCTGTGTAGTCGGTGAGCAGCATGTCCAAAGATTGGACCTGAGGAGGTCAATTTCTTTCCTAACTACTCGTCTGGCACAGGAGGATGGGAAAGCAGCAGCAACATTACTTGCAGTTTCAAAGGTGACGCAGCTGGGAGAGTCAAAGGGCCTGTCACGTGTGTGCAGCACGAGGACTCTGTGCGCTGTTCTGGCCCCAATAACTTCAGCCTCCAAAAGCAGACTGGCTCCCACAGCCACTTCCTACTTTTTCAACACAGGTCTTTAACCCCATCGCTGTCTCTCTCGCTCACTCTCTCTCCCCAGCCACACTTCCTGTGGGAACTGTAGGCAGCAAAGCCATTTAAGAGATTAACATCCTACAGTCCTTTCAATTTAAACAGGCCTATTACTTCAGTTATTAAACTCATGATAATTACACTGAGATAACATTAAGCACGTACTGTCAGTCAGTAACATGGTGCAACTGTGTATTGGCCTTACCCATATAAAAGAAAGCTGTTTCTCTATGGAGAATATTCTGTAGGGGTGTAACAGTACACAGGTCTTTTGGTCTGGTACCTGAACAAATACAGCGTTGTTTTAACCACTGCATGAGTGGAACTTCATTGAAAATTTCCAGTTTTATATATTGTTACTTTTGAAAAGAAACAAAATCCCATCTTCCAAATTATATCCATTTTTCAGGAAATTCAAACAATAAATGCTGTTTTGACGCTCTTTGATGTGACAGATCGCTGAAATATTAGACATTATCCTCATTATATCTTACTTCACCTGTTAGTCAAGTCTTAAGTTATTATAGTCACATTGTAAACGAATATATTTCAACAACAAATAGAAATTTTATAATTTAGAAGTTAATAAAAAAAAAATTATGTGCAATTTACATGTTGCATACAATTTTAAGTTGAGTGTTGATTATTATATTTGAAAATAAATAGTAATTAAATTTAATTTGGGGCTCTGTTGTTAATTGTAACCTTACAGTAATGCAAAAAAAGGGTTCCTATAGTTTAGAGCATATGCTGAGGTAGATAATTTTCCTAGGGGAAAACATTGATGTCCGATCGGGGTCCAGTAAACCTAAAACCAGACTGTTCATGGGTTCCATAATGCCAAATAGTCAACAATGCCCTAATTAGTTGAATTTAAAGATATTAATTTGTTTATATCCCTAAACTGTGGTGATGCACTGAAATTTCAGGCACCAAAAATTCAGCCGAAAGAGCAAGAAAGGAAAAGGGTTATCGCTTCTTCCATGACATCTTCAACTGTGTGAGCATCTATTTCTTGTACCCAATGTGGATCAGTTACAACAGGTCAGCAGTGCAAACGCACTATCCCACGACTAAAAATGATGTTAGATTAGCAACATGTAAAATTTGATAAGCTGAGAGGTGCACATTACCAAAAAATTTCACTATGGGCTCATCCACACGAAGCCAGAGCTTTCCCTATCTGAATTTTTTTTTTTTCTCGTTCTAAAAAAAAAAAAAAAAAAAAATCTGTAAACCTGGCGTCGTCTCAAGAAATACCTGATTACACATGAAACCACTGAAACTGACTCAAAACGATGTAGTACACATGCCAGACCAGTATGTTGCGCTGTAATTCTGCCACAGATATACACTAAAAACGAAGACGACGACTTGGGAGCATGCGCATAAACCTTGCATGCTGTATACAAACCCAACAACAACAAGACAACGAACATGGAACAATACAATTATTAAACTATTTATTAATCTGTGTTAATGTTAGTTAATAAAAATACAGTCGTTCATTCATTGTTTATTCATGTTGTTGTTGCCGTTACGTGACGTAGCGGTGTCTGACCAGGGTCAAGACGTGGGGTGATGACATCATCGTTTCACAAAATATACGAATTGGCTGTACACACGAAAACGTAAGGGTGTCGTTTTCAGATTTATCCACTCTGGGAACCGGTTAGGGTTGGGTAACGTTTGGGGTTTTTTTCGATACCAGTGCCAAATCGATATTTTTAAAACAGTACCAGTGCCTAAGCGGAGCCTGAACCGATACTTATAATAAAATAATAAAAATTAAAATTATCAATTAATAATTGGATTGGCCATTAGCACTAAACACACAATGGCTGCATCCGAAAACTGAAAAATGCTGCCTTCGGAGCCAGCATTCCAGTTCAGGAAGGCATCAAGGCATGTCCGAATCCAAAATTAGCTTCACTTCCTGTCTCCTGAGATGCCTTCATCTGATCAATTTTTGAAGGCAGCATACAGTAAATGTATCCTTCGCTGCCTTTGACATCCCACAATCCTGTGTGTTCCGTTCCCAGACGGCTGAGCTAAAAAAATAAAGATGGCGGCTGGAAGTTGCGTTTGGTGGTTAGTTTGTGTGTAAATGTATATTTCTGATTAACTTTTTGCACTTTTGATGTTATTTCTAGCGAGAAATGAGTATTATAGTAATTAAGTATCCGTTTAGTTATCACCAAAACTCGTTCTGTTTTGTTGTAGATCGTTAAACCGTTACGCTGCCTCAGAAGCCTGTCCGAAATAAGTTTCGTGAGGTGCCTTCGTGCATAAACGCTGCCTGCAAAGTCATTGCCTCATAAGGCAGCAAGGCAGCTGCCTAAGTTTTCGGATGCAGCCAATGTCTTTTTCATTCATACTGGACACCAGAGGGCACCCTCGCATAGAAAATCCACATATCCAGTCACAGAAGTAGCAGAAATCATGAAGCTCCAGGAAATCCCAATATGGACAAAGGCAGTGCTATCACTATAACTGAGTAAACAGAAGATATAAAGGTTTTGAATGATAAAACAAATACAATAAACACTCGACTATGACAGTTTATCTGTGTTATTCAAGCCATCTCTGGTATTTTCATAATTAAGTATATTTATAATCCATTGCTAATTGTTGTATTAGTAGCCTATGGAAAATATTTTCTGCCTCATTCTGTGACAAGAGGCTACATCAGATCACAAAAGGAAGCAACTGGTGTTGTGGACTAAAAAGGTTATAATGTTCTCTTTTGTTGGATAACAGGTTTAAAAACGTGAATATGAGAAGTTTAGCTTTAAGCATTTTAATTTAAGCATGTTTAGCTTAGCTAGTTAATGGAAGGCTACCTGCTGCCGTCAGAGCAAGTGTAATTACTGCATTCACGCGCTCCTCGGATGCTCTCATTTCCCGAGTTGTGCTTTTAAGTCGGAATGTGAAAACATAACACTCGCGTTACTACAAAGATTTGTTGGGCTTGTATTATTAGAGCCTTCCGACTTGAGTTCATGTGCATTTTCTCAGTCGGGAAATTATTTTTCACGTGCGGTGCCGGTGATGATGCTTTCTTACGTCTGCTTCGGAGAAACAAAGGACGAATATTTCAATCGATCGCTCAGGCATGGCACCCGAAATGAGGCACTGAAATCTGCGTTCTGATTTGGTTCTAGTACATACCGGTTACATAGGTACCGGTGCCATATTAGACCCGGTTTAAAAAAAAAAAAAAAAAAAATAGCATTTTCAGGCTCCCAAAACGCCAGAATGATACAAACTTTTTATGTATACAGCTAAACGTGTCTCCGTGTGGATGGGCCCTATGACTAGTTTAATTTATCACCTGAAACCCTAGTTCAAACAGCCAATAACTGAATTAATACAATTACCAAAAACCGAAGTTTCCGTTTTCCGCTAAATGAAAACTAATTTCAATTTCAAAATAATTTTTTTTTTTGCAGTACTATCAAATTGCTATTAAATCTAGTGAGTATATCAGAAAGTTAGGGAGCAAAGCAAATCACTTGCACATATCCCTTTCAACAGTGAAGTCTAAAGACTTCTGCTTCTGATCATACATACATACACAGTGGAGCGACATTTGTATGAAATCCCAGTGTTTAAAGGGGTCATATATGCTACATGCACTTTTACAAGTTGTTTGAACTGAAATGTGTGTTGGCAGTGTGTACACACAACCACCCTATAATGATAAAAATCCACCCACTGTTTTTTTTAATCTACTAAAATCTTTACCCCTTTCTCAAATCGAGCCGATCTCCGATGCCTGTCTGTGTGACGTCACACAGACGAAGGCCGCTCAAATGATAGTCTGATTGACAGAAACGTTTTAAGCACAGACTGCACTGGCGTCTTACCTCAGACCCGCCCTGAGTGAGCTGTCATCAGTTGTTTCACCGCCGGAGCAGATGCAGACAAGAATGACTCCTACGTGACTGAGGTGTTTTGTTGTTGTATGTAATAATGAACATAGCAGTAGTCATTTACTCCCGTCATCTAAGACACTGAAGAGGATTACGTTTGGTTCTGAAGGGAATGCGCCCTTGATCTACCTAAATGCGTCTATGTTCGCGCGAATCATTCGTGATCCAGCTTCACCTACAGAAGAAGTGGGTACAAGGTTTTTTTTTAAACGAATCTTTGCAAATCGCCTTTCCTAATAATGTGCTAATTAGCAAATTTCACAATGAATGCGGCCAAAGTAAACTCACAGCGGCTTGGGGGGGGGGGTTTGTCAGCAGAGCTTAGCGACATTTAAAGGAGATTAACACGATACGGCTTGCTCTGAAAAGAGCTGTTTTTGACAGGGTAAAAAAAGGTGTTTTTTACACTACCAATGAGAAATTTTAACCAAACTATATTACAGACTTTTCATTAAGACTTTTCATTATAATGGGCATTATATGACCCCTTTAATAGTCTAGTACTACTACTCTATAGTCTGGAGTGCCGCTGTCCTGCAGAGTTTAGCTCCAACCCTAATTAAAAACACACCTGAAGAAGCTAATCAAGGTCTTCAGAATTACTAGGGCTACAGGCAGGTGAGGGTTTTTTCCAAGGTTGGAGCTAAACTCCGCAGGATATCGGCACTCCAGGACCGACGTTGCCTACCCCTGGTCTAGTAGTTTAAATCACCACAACTTTTAAAGCCATGACATTGGCTGCATCTGAAAACTTAAGCAGCTGACTTGTTGCTTCCTCGCTGCCTTATGTGGCAATGACTTTGCAGGCAGTGTTTTTGCACGAAGGCACATCAAGAAACTGATTTCGGACAGGCTTCTGAGGCAGCGTAACGGTTTAATGATATAAAACAAAATAGAACAAGTTTTGCTGATAACTAAACGAATATTTGATTACTATAATGCTAATTTCTCGCTAGAAATAACATCAAAATTGCAAAAAGTTAATCAGAAATATACATTTACACACAAACTAACCACCAAACGCAACTTTCAGACACCATCTTTATTTTTTAGTTCAACCATCATGGAACGGAACACACAGGATTGTGGGATGTCAAAGGCAGCGAAGGATACATCTATGCTGCCTTCAAAAATCAATCAGATGAAGACGTGCCTTGATTCCTTCCTACCTTGGAATGTGTCCTCCGAAGGCAGCATTTTTCAGTTTTCGGATGCAGCCATTGTGTCACTTCCTGCTGTACTCAAGCTCCACCCCTCCTGCTCTTCTTCTGCTCTGTGCCATGATTCGCTATGACCAAAGTGAGATCTCTCTATTTGTTTCTCTTATTTCTCCCAACTCTTTCCAATAGCCCATGTTTACTCAATCATACTTTGTATTATCAAAAGCTTTCTGAAGCACATTTGTTCTTAATTCAGAAATGAACAATAAACCACATTTGAGTGAACTCTTCTCCTCCAGTGTCTGGCTCACTGGGGTGTGGGCCACGATTAGTACAGGTTTCTATCTGCTCAGCAAGCTGAGGCATGTCAAGACGCACTAAAGATTGGGGTATTTAATTAAATTACCATGGGGAACTGCTCATATATTACTCATCCTTTCTCATGTCATTTGTATTTTCTGTAGGTGAAATGTTCAAGAATGCAGGTCTATATTTATGTGGTCCCGAATGGGGCCCTCATTACTAACAGGTCGTGCTATCGCCTCCAATTTATTTATTTTTTGCAGCAACATCATTTTGTATCCCAAAACTCAATGCGCAAAGATTGATCTTTCATGAGCTGACTCAGTATTTGATCACGTCAAAAATTGGATTACAAAAGCCAAATAACATGAAAACTGGCAGCACACTATGGTTTGAAACGTTAGTAGTATAATGCATTTTTTGTTCACAAACTATTTGCATATTTTTCCCCAAACCAGTTCAGCACAAGCCCCGCCCCACAGACGATTCTAAAGATTTCATTGGTCATGACATTAACAGTGTTTATTTCCTACTGTGTGATTGAGTTGACCAATAACTCAATTATTGAGTTATGGTGGTGATTAAAATTAACTGGTTTAGGAACAAAAAATAAATTTACAAAAAAGTAAGATGTAGTGTATACTATACTGTATTCCATACCGAACAAAGTCGATGGTGGGTCCAATTTATGATAATGACATAATTAATGTTTCTGGTTGAATACTGCAATAAAGCAATAATAATGTTGAATACAACATTTGGAAATCATAAATAGCTATCATCTTTAAACAAATGAGATTCCTTACCATCAAAACTGCAATTAAAAGCTTGAATAAAACTAGAAGACTAGAAAAGATCTGATTCTGAAAATTGAAAATTGAGAAAGATGATCTCATGTCATTTAAGAGATCACCATTATGGCATTATTCAGCACATCTGTTTTTCAAGAATTTCTCAAATCTCTCACAGACAAACACAAACACACTCGCACACATTTTCTGCACAGCCAATGAGAGTGGCACATAAAATGCTGACTAGGGCTGCCGACCATCAGCTGACCAAACAAAGCAAAGCCTGCCTTCCATCAACAAAACCAGCCTAGCTGGGAAAAGCTTGGCAGGTGGCCCTGCTCCATACATCTTCTCCATTCTCTGCTAATTTAAATCCAAAAACTAGAAAAAGATTTAACCCTAAATAGAATGAATCAGATTCATATCTTATACGCCCCATGTCATTTACAACTGTGGTTGTAAATCGTCACATGAATGTGAGTCCAAAAATGATTTGTCAGACACTAGGTACCAGCAGACCTGCAAAATTAGTGTCAATGTCACTTTATATGGAGCGAGCACCTGTCATCGTAGCAGGATGTACCTGATGGTATCTTTCCCACAATCCTGTGTCATGTGCTGGAGGTCTGATCTTTCAGAATCATAGCAAAGCATGGCTCCCCTCCAACCATTTGTCCAAAATGTTGTGTTGGTGACAACTAATCGTCCGATAAAGATCACGACAGACAGTCAAGAACTAAAATGCTGGATCAAATTCAGGTTTGTGAAGATCATGTTCCTGTAGGTCTTGTACACCAACTTCATGTGACAAGACTGTTCGTTAGACTTGATCTCCAATAAAAGATATTTAACATGTCTGTATCTTAATGGGAAAAATTACAACACATTGTGCTAAACAACAAACAAGTGTGCTATTCTCTCTATAACTAAAGAGGTGGCCAGTGCGTCACTTTTTTTTTTTTTTTTTAATAATGAAATACAGTGGGCTGCAGTGTTTACAGTACTTGTAGGCTGACACTTCTAACTTGATTAATGTAGGAGTTTTATTGGCCTGTTCAGACCAGAAGTTATTTATAAATGAATTAATCCATTATATATCTTGTCACAAAGAGCATTTTAACCAGCCTCATTATTTTAAAAAACTAAACATCCATCTTGGACTTGTTTCACATGGTTAAAGTAATGTTAATATTTAATAATGAAAAAATAAACTTTTTTGAAAGACATAGAATTGTATAAAGTATATAGAAACCGATTTACACACAGAAATAAATGAATTATTGATTAAAGAAAATGCTAAAAATAAAAGTTACAGCGACTAACTTCGCTACAGAGGAAAAGAATGAAAACATTCCCCTAAAAGCCATTTAAACAGCCTATATGGCTCTCTTATGTGAATTCATACAGAATGGCCGTAAATAAAGCAACAAAGCAGCTCCATTGCTTCCCATGATGCACTGCTGGTGGCCGGCAGCTCTGTCAGGAAGAGCTTGTGGCCTGGCCCAGTTGACAGACATTGTTTATTAGTGATGTCACCACTTCCCGAGAGGGCCTCGGGGTTATAAAAAAAAAAAAAAAAAAAAAAAAGACCACAGATCAGCGAAATGCTGTGACAAAGAGCAAGCTGTATGGTACAGCCTTCAGCAAACGTTCAGTGCCATGATACTTGCTACAAGCTACATGAATCCACTATTACAAATAAGAACAAAAACATTTTTGGTGTCTGTTTAGTGAATGTTAGTGCAGTTAAGTAACTAACACATTTCAGATAACAGAGTCCTGGAGGGTTAAGAGGACTCAAGCTCATATTTGCAATGACTTATAGTTAACATTTAGTTGATGTTACAGTACAGACTAATATTATGCACACACAGCAAAAACAAGTTTCTTTTTTTTCTTAGGTGGGGTTCTTTTAGAAGGTGAGTAAATGACAATTTTCATTTTTAGCTTAATTATTCCTTAAAAATAAAAGCATGAGTAACATTTTCCTTTAAAATCTATAAATGGAAAAAAGTCTGAATCCAAGATCTGAACAAAAGTGCTGTTAAAAATTTAGCTTTGGTTAAAAGAAGTTAATGAAAACATTTCAATTTTTTCCCAACTTATGATTTCTTGCAAGAAATATGTATTATAGTCATTAAACATTTCCTTGGTTATGAGTAATATGTTCTAGATCATTAAACATGATGCTATGGTGCCTGAACCTAGTTTCCTTATTAGGTGATTTACAAAAGAAATCCACCTATTTAGTCATCAAGGAGTTTCGGACACAGCCATTGTGTTACTATGAAAAACAATAGATACATACCTTGAGTTTCTTTCTCACACCTGCCCTATTTTTAAAAACATAAAACACTTTTGTGAAGCTCTGAGATTAAAGTGGTGACGTACAAAACATTTCCAGGAGAAAAAGACTTCTGACTCACTCTCTACTGCCAGACAGACTGTTATTCAGACAAATGACAAGAACTGAGTGGAGCTTTGCTTTGGTGAGACATCTTCAGAGAAGAGACTGGAGAAGCTTTAATACAAGAGCAGCCTGAAGAATAATTCTCCTCCAAAAATGCCAACATGCTCTCTGAACTCACTGCCAAAACTCCAGCTGCCCAGTGGAGGAAACCAATGTACCACTGCAGCAAATAAATGCCATTGATACAACATCTTAGTCACCGTTTGGTCATCTATTTATATTTATTTATGAATATATACACACCAACACCACCATTTATATGTATTTAAAGTGTTATTGACACAGATTTATAATTTGACTGAAGTTCAAACCAAAATTGTCTTATTATTATTTATGGAATAAATTAATAAGTAGTGTATTTTGCCCAACAAGACTGCATTCATTTGAGCAAAAATACAGTTAACTAGTAATATTGTGAAATATTGGAATTTAAAACAACTGTTTTCTAGTTTAAAATGTATGATGGCAAAGATGAATTTTCAGCAGCCATTACTACAGACTTCATTTTTCAGATAATCACTAAAAACATGATGGCACATCATGATTTTGTATGTGTCATCACATGGCGGTTTGGAGCAAAACATGTAGGTCATCTAAATAAACTTGCAATGGTACATTTATTGCTAAAGATGTTCAAGTCGCAACAATTGTTTTTTCTAGTTCACAGTAATTCTGCCTGATTCGCTCAAGTCATTTACATCAGCAATGCATCTGCAGTTTCTATTAAGGCTACTGGCCAACTGGCAGGTAATTTACATTCAAAATCTTTCATAATAATACAGAACTGAATCAATTTATGAAATTTAAAAGACTTTTTTTGTAAAAACTATAAACTGATTATTTGGTGGAAAAGTACTGATTGCTAACCTTTATTTTAATGGAAACTATAATGGTATTGCAACCACACCACCATTTTAGCAGGATTTTAAAGAACTTGAATTTCTGTGCAGCCAGTTTAATGTATAAAACTGCTGCAAATTTACACAGGTAAAATACAAAGGTTCAGTAGCAATGAACATAAATACAGATTAGCGTAAGAAGAATCTTTACACATGAAACACTGATCCTTATCCAAACTTTCCTTTTCAAAATAAATAGGTCTCAAATAACACAAACAAATGTCCATCTGATAATCCCTGACAGCAGACGATAATGTCTACCTGAGAGCAGGTGGCCTGTTCTTGCCTCTGAAGGACACGACCTGTCTTTCCTGCTCACTATCACAGAACATCACCTTACAAAACCAGCTATACCCTGCTCAGATTCTGACACTGAACTGAGAGAGCGTCGGCCCTGCTGCACCTCTTATGCATTCACGCAGTTTGCATGATGGATATAATCAAAAAAGAGTGGGTGTGAAAACAAAGTGTCACAACATGCATCAAGGCACAACTCTGCACACAGATGACAAAACGTTAGCTTACCCAGCTTCTGCGTTTTGTTCTTTGAAACGCGTGCGCCTGGTCGAGTAATACAGGTAACAACTCAAGAGGTGGAAAACCACAACAAGAGAGTCTCGCATCGAGGCCAGCTGTGCTCTTAAGAGCAGCATTAGCAGAACACAGCGAGATACCTGGAGTGACATACTGACCGCATATCTAAAGTGTTTCCTGTCACAAGCTGTGTGCTCACAGGTGTGCGCAATCAAGACACATCAGTCAGTCCTCGGTCTTCTGAGTGACTAATGCATCGCCAAAACAAAAAAAACAAACACAAACCACACAGTCACACAAAACCAGCACCGTTCAAAGTGTGTCTGCTTAGAAAAAGATTCACATACACTCAGTTTATCTGAAAGACAGACAAGTAAATTTGTGCTGCAAGGTCATAAGGTCACCTATCAGTTTTCTTATCAACTCGACTAATTTGTGTGAAACAGGTTTGACTGCAAATATTAGCTACACATAAAAGACAATATGGCTTGAAATAAACCTGCATCATCACATTTACGATAATGTTACACATCATGCTCTTTAAGATTCAGCATTAAATTTGTGTGTTCTGTTATGGGAATGTTTATTCTGATTTTCTACTCACCCATTTCAACAGGTGACTAACTTGAATTATATAAACACCATCGGTACTATGGTACAATAATTGCAAAAGCATGGTACACTGCTGTGTCTTGGGATACTAAATGATTAATACAATAAAATACATGTAAAATGGTACTTACATGGTACTACAAAGTATTTCAAAGAATACTATGGTGATACTAGGTACCAAAACCCTAGTAGTACCATATTTCTGAAAATATTTGAGCTCTTAAAGACAACACCTTTATAAAAAAAAAAGTACTATGACAGCAGTACTATGGTAAAGTCACAGTATCACATGGTAATACTATGGTATTTTGATATATAATATAGCGAATGACAATTATTCATATACCAAAGCTTTTACTTAGTATCCCGAGAATACCATGGTATTACTATGGTGCATGTCCAAACATCAGGGTCTTTCCATGGAACTTTGTAAGTGAATTGTTTCTGTGTGTATTCCCACAAGAATACCATATATTTTGTTGAAGGGTGGCGGATGTATCTCAACAATACAGTGTTTTGGATATGTATAATCAGCGTCATAAATCTAAGACAGGTCACTATCATTATCATAAACACAACCATGTAAATATTATTTGTCATCATTTACCTCTCAGCAAGCGTGGACTGTGTGCCGCTCATTGGGCTTTCCTTTCTTGATTTTCTTCAGCTCTTATCCAATTAGCATTTTACCATGGTAAAACACCTTTGTATTTGAAAAAAATAAACAACAACAACAGCCGGGTGGCACTTTTCAATTTTGACAGTTGCGTCTTGATGTGAATGGGAAAGTCTCCTCTTGATCAGAACAGAAACAGACAAGCTTATGTTTTATATTTCCACGGTTTATCTGCGTTGGTCTCAGTAGTCTGTGTCATTTGACTGTGTCGCTACACAACACAAGAGTTAGCAAAGGAAATCGAAGCTAAACACAAACACATTGATGATCAATGGAGAAAAACACTTTCTGTTGTCTGAGACGCTTCATCATTTTCCCAGCCAAAATGCCACCACACAGACCGACAGGCTTCCCCCTCGCCTCTGTCTGGATACAGTCGCCTTTGTCAATCCCAAAGCACGGCTGGAAACAATCTTTTGTTAATGTGTTGCCTTACGAATGAAGGAGACTGTCCGGCTGCATTCGCTCTTCACTCATGTTACAGTCCCAAATGTTACTTTGTAAATCTCAACGGTTTTCTATCATTTCCCCCGCTGAAATACTTCCAACTCGGCATTCCCAAACTCAAGCTAATCTCAAACGCGGAATTTTCACTGCTGCACAAAACGTCAGTTTGCAGTACAGACCACACCATCAATTGAACTGGTACTGTAAAGTAAGTCTGTTAACTAAATATACATCCTTTTTAGGCCCCTTACACGCTGAATGGACTTTTTCTCCAGAAGAATGTATCCTGGCCACTCCAAATGTGTGAAAATCTGGGGAAATCCACTCAACGGATGGATTAAAGCATCCACACGGTTCAACCTTTCATTGTAATTCCTTCCCTACTTAGTTCAACTTCTAGAATTCCCATATTTTCCACAGCAAAATCGGGAGAAAACTTTACAAATCGTTTGATGTTTGCTCTAGGGCAGCGGTATAAGGTTAGTTCCCAGTTCAGGAATTCTGCTCAAAACAGCTTCGTTTCAAAGCGCCAATAAAACACAATCCAAATTTGACGGATGTGCAACACATATTTTCCTCTCGCGAACGGATTCCCTCTGTTCTTGGAATAATTTGTTTGGAAACTTTGGTTTAGTCGGGTCCTTCCCTTCTTGTCTCCGTGTTTTCCGAAATTCAGTAGTTTTTAGCCGTTCTTTTTCCAACAAAATCTGTACACCAAGGATTCCGTCTCTATACAAGCGCAAATAAAGAAAACACACCCATGCGCGTTGTCACATGTGTCAGTTTGGCGATGTACGAAGATTAAAAACGATTAAGAAAAAAAATCACAAAAACCCAGATAATTCCCGAGTTTCAGTAAAATCACATCCCGGATTCCTACGCCTGCGACGCTTCACCACTCTTTGGCGTATCCTTCCGCAAACAGCACTATCGCCTCCCAAGTGTTGTAGACTAGCCTACTAGTTGTCATTGGTAAAGTCCTGACAACTAGTAGGCAGTAAATTAGGAGCATATCACTCACTTAAACCAGTAACTCAAACAAGGCGGTTTACAGATTAGCCAGAATCTGCAATGAGCAAACAAAATCATTATATTAAAGACACATTCTGATGAAGAAGCAGATCAATATTTAAATATCACTTCGTATTATCTTATTATGATAAGATCAAATTAGGAGAAAATAAAAATAAAATAAATAAAACCAATACAGAAAAAAAAATGATTCTGGAATGAAAGACAGACTGATACAATAAAGCTGTGATTTATTTGTCAATATTTATCAGAATGAGCATAATTAAATATTTTGCGCCACCTAGCGGTGGTTCCGCAATGCCAAACCAACTATAAAAATATCAGTGTTCACAAGAGTTCAAACCAATGGTTGAATATCATATTTTCGGTGTTTGTGAACCCAGCAACATTTAGCAGTAATCCCTAATTATAATAACATGTAAACAGAGATTAAAGAGACAACAACCAACTGTTTCATCTGAATCTACAAATGTAGCTTATCTGTAGTATTTTGTATGTCTTTACGGTAGCCTATTTTGTTTGTGCAAAAAAAGGCTTTATTCATATGGACTCATGCAGCATACTGTCTAAAAGATCTGCATGGTATATCACATTCTTCTTTACTCTCAAAACAGCCCTTTTGCATCATCAAAAAAGTTTTTTACATTTCAAAATTCCTCTGCTGTTTGGATACATCCTTATGGCTTCCTACCTCCTGTTTAGGGTCTGTTTTCTAACAAAAGCTTTTGCTTTAGGTAAGTCATTGGAATAACTTGAGAGTGAGTAAATGATGACAGAATTTTCATTTGTGGGTGAACTATCCCTTTAAGTTGCTTAAATCTGTTCTTTTAAGTTCAACAACCATAACTCAGCAGCTTTAAGGATATACAGGTGATTCATGCAGGAAGTGAGTAGTCCTGCAGTGTGACAACAAACCACTTGCATCTGAAAATCCACAAGACCAAGAATTTAGTGGTGAACTGAAGTTGAAAAGCAGCAGACATGGTTGAGAAGAGGGTGGTGGAGAAATTGTGAGTGCGCTCCATTTGTTTAGTTTTTTTTTACAAAATGCGCAAATTTGGAGCAGCATTGTATTTAGTTTCCGAATATCACTGAAGCTCATTTCTGCCTGTTGAGGAAAGACACGGCTGTCTTTTGCAGCAACAGACAATGTCATTGTACAAGGACACCTTCTCCACTGACAGGCTCAATAGCATTAGAAGATTTGCACCATGAGTGTAATGCTAATGTACTGCTGTGTGTAAGTCCTGTTTACACTTTCATGTTACTGCATAGTGGTGTTTTTGAGCACTTAGGTTTGGTGTCATATGATTCATGTCATAAATATACACATTTATGTTTTCCAGGCCTTCAAATTCATGAAAATGTATTAAATATTAATGTCATGGAAATTGGAAGAGTCATGAAAATTAATATCTTAATATTTCATAAAAGTCATGTAATAAAATCATAATAAATATTCATTGCATTAAAAAAAAACTTTTTTTTTAAAATAAATTATATCTATGTCATGGGAAAGTTGTTAAAATTGTAATGTCATGCAAAAGTTATGAAAATTAATAAAATCTTAATATGTTATGGAAAAAAAATTGTGAAAATGAATACAACTTTAATATGTTTTTGAAAAGTCATGGAAAATTAATAATATCTTAATTTGTTTTGTATAAATTTGTGAAAGTTAATAAAATCTTAATATGTACTGGAAATGAATAATCTTAAGTCTTTAAAGTTGTGGAAATTTAATATGACTGGAAGTTTGTGGAGTAATTAATAAAATTGGGAAGTCAGAAATGATAGAAATAGCTATATTGGATCTACATTTTTCTAGTTGTGTTTTAGATGTTTCACCTTTTGGGAGTTTGATATCCATTAATAAAGAACCCTGTAAAATAAAATATTTCTAGCTACATATATCAGCAAAAACGCTAATTTTTCCCAGTTCTAATGCACAGAAAGGCCTATTTCACTTTAACAGCATGTCCATTAGCTTCATCCAGCTTGTACTGTTCCTTCCATCGCCTGTATTTGGCGCGAGTTTTCTTGCAGGCAAAACGTGCAATGTCTATCATGAAGATCCAGGAGAGAGTGTAAATGGCCACGCCACCAACTTTCACTATAAGCGATGGCTTCGGAGAGGCTAATTCACAATAAAGCATTCTACTCCCAACACCAATCCTCACAGAGGCAAACAGAAGAATGAAGAGCAGGTCCACCACATCTCCAGCTAAACTGTCATAGCGGCCCATGCGCTTGAGGAACCAGCGGGCCTGCAGGAGCGGGTTGGTGATCTCGCTGCCGAAGAGGACAGCGCAGGTCTCGATGCCCGACTCCCCCAGACCTAGTGCCAGCACGATCCCGAGGATGCTCATGGTGTGGTGGGCCAGCATCACCGGACCCTCAGTGCGGAAATACACACACCAAGCCATGTCAAAGAGGAAGTATCCTAAGCTGAGAACAAGAGCCAAGATCTGGAGAGATGTGTTTTCAGTGCCTGGAGAGAGAGGGGAGGGGAGGGGGAGGGGGGGGAACACCCCAAACACACACACCACACACCACACAACCCCACCCACACATCCAATTAATTCTTGAAGAATTATTTACATATTCTCCTTATAAAGCCCTAACCCTAAACATGAACAATGAATGAATGAGTCCTTATATTTGGTTTTAAAAACCCGTTTTCTTCACTTGAATGTCTTGAAGCAGGAATACTTGCATCTGGTGGTATTGCTTGCTTAGGGATCTGTAAATAATAGTTATTTGTATTTTGTTTTTATATTTAGATTTACCTTTATATTTATAATTTTGTATGAAAGTTGATAAGAAATGTTTTAGGAAAATTCATAAGACATTCTGTAAGATGAATTCTTATGAATTTCCTCGAATGTATTTCTCATTTTCATACAAATTTTATAAGAAATTGTTATATAAATTCTTACGAATGTAATACAATTTAGGAACCCCCCCCCCCAAAAAATTTTTTTTTTTTTATATTTATAGGGAACTGATCCCTTCTAGAGTTCTATGGAAAGTTCTTC
>JAFVLL020014319.1:57500-68937 GCA_021397915.2 Tor tambroides | reverse complement strand
GAGCACCCCCATATAGCCAAAATGGCATGATCATAACACCCCGCGAATATTCGACTGTGAGATTGGGAGTCGAATCAGGCTCCTCGAATCGAAGCTTAGAATCGTCGACTATTCGGGGACACCCCTAATACACTCAAATACTTTGTTATTTTTAGGGAGAAACATGTCACCTTCAGATGCTGCAGGTTGGCCTGTAGTAGACGTATGTGTGTCATGATCTGTCTGTTGAGGTTTGGTCCTCCGCTGCTCTGAGAAGAGGAAGAGAGAAGCTTCTTCAAGTCAATGCCTGAGTCTCCCCCGGCCACCGGCTCCCTGCTGCTGCCCTGCACATCGTCATCTGTGCTGCTCTCGCCTGAGCCTCCGTACACCTCTAGCACCATGTAACTGCCTGCAGAGACTGACAGAAAGCAAGAGGGAGGGTTACAGGATGCAGCCATGTTGAGATTGAAGTGTAAAAAGTAGGCTGTATCCGAATATGTATAGTACCCTACTATAAAGTAGGTGAAAGCAGGCCGTATCTTCCAGAATATATATATATTTTTTAAATCACCTGAAACATGTTGTGACATACTCCAAAGTGAATTATATAATGCAATTAATGTCCAGCATGCAAAACATGCACAAAAGCACACAATTGTGGTGAGTGAGCACTAAGGTTATTTGTAAAGTGCATTTTCCACTTTCCATGCTGGCAGTTTCACATCACAAATAATTAAATTACAGTTACTTATGAAAATGTTAAAGATTACAAAGGGGGTTACATCTGAATATTTTCACACACACCCACATACAGATTTAATTGATTTCTTTCCCAAATTGCATTGACTGCTCTAAAATACCAATGTTTCAGGAGTTTAGGACATAGAATAGGACACGTTCATTCGATAACTGCTTTATTTCCTATTTGGGTTTATGTGTATGTTTTATTTTTTTACGATTAACTGTTAGATGCCAGTATTTCTTATCACAGCTATGCAAAAACTTGATTTCAAAAACAATATCATAGCTATTAAACTATTTCTTATGATTTTAAATCCGTATTTAACCTCCTAAGGGGTGCTAAAGTCTGATTTTGCGGCAGCTGTGCTTTAAAAATAAACGATCATCTCAATTCAAGTGATGAAGGATTTTAAAAGTCTGACAGTAATCAGTGTTGAGCACTACTGTAAGGTTAACCCTGCTTGCTTTAAAACATTTGTTAGAAATTTAGAAAAGTAACCAAAAAGTAATCAAATCTATAATATAATTAGTTACATTAATAAAGTAATTGAAATAGTTACACTACTTATTACATTTTAAATAGAGTAACTTGTAATCTGTAACCTATTACATTTCCAAAGTAACCTTCCCAACACTGCTGATGACTTCCCAAAAGAAAAAAGGACAACACACCACAATCCTCAGATGTCTCAAAGAAGCCTGTGTCTCCGGAGGGCAGTTCCTGTGCGTTCTCCCCTCTGTTCTCGCCCCTCCCTGAGCCGTTCTCAACAGTGGACCCAATTGCAGTGCTTTCCTCTGCCCCCTGCTGAGAGCCCGTCCTTGCCACATCTTCCTGTTGCTCTCGTCTCTCGATGTCTCTGTCTGTGTCCTCCTGACTGGACATGTGGTTGATCAGGAGCTGCCTCAGTGTTGCCACTGAAAAACACAGAAATGAGTAGAGTCCAAGATGGTGGATTTTAGTAGGTATCCCTATCCAAATGATTTTTTTCAGTGTATTTGCAGAGGAACAGCTCATAGCAGGACTATAGTCATGTCTTCTACTCACGTGTTCTGAGAGCGTCATCAGCTCTGAGCGGCTGGAGCTCAAAGGCCTCAGCCTCGTCCTCATCTATGGCGATGCCCAGCCTCGAGCGCTGCTTCAGGAATGTCAGTCGATCAGTCATATCGGCCACCACGAACGCTTCATCATCTTCAGCCTGATCCTGTAGTGAGTTTTCTTCTTCTTCATCCTCCTCGTCAGATTTGGTCTCAAATGGGTTGGTGCTACATGGCGGGGTTGGCATGACCTCAGTGCCATCTTTTTCTACAGAAAATATACAGAAAAACTGAGGTGTACAATTTTTTGAAAGATTTTTGAGGATGGATACTGGATGTGTTGCTAGTGCTATGCTATAAGTACTCTATTTGAATGAACTACCTTATTGCCAGACTATAATTATAGTATCAATTTTATAGTCACTCTCACAAACATCTTTAAAAAAAAAGAAGAAAAGAAACAGTTTACCTGGAGACTGAATGCTCACTAAAGAAATGGGCTCAGAGTCTTTGTTTAGTTTCTGAACACCAGAGTTCATCAACTCGACCGCTTCACGTTCCCCACTGCAAAACATGTTACGTGTTTTACATCACCTTACTTGTTAAAAAAAACACTTCTCATATTATAAACGAGAATTATAAACCTTAAACTCACTCAGTCTGAGGTAATGGAATGATGTTGTGTAGTTTGGTCTTCATGCAATCGGCTCTTTGTGTGATCAGACACTGCCACCTAGTGATTGGAAAATCAATACAGGTAGTAAACAGTATTTATTAAGTAAATAAATATCAAACAATTTTATTAACTAAAACTTATATATAAAGTGCTGTTCAAAAGTTTGGTATCAGTAATTTTTTTTGTGTTTTTTTTTAAAATAAGTTTCTAATGCTTATCAAGGCTGCATTTATTTAATCAAAAATACAGAAAAAAAACCTTGTTTTGTGAAATATTATTGCAATTTAAAATAGCAGTTTTCTATTTTAATATACTTTAAAATAATTTATTCCTGTGAAGCAAAGCTGAATTTTCAGCATCATTACTCCAGTCCTCAGTGTCACATGATCCTTCAGAAATCATTCTAATATGCTGATTTATAATCAATGTTGGAAACAGTTGTGCTGCTTAATATTTTTTGGGACCTGTGATACTTTTTTCAGGATTCTTTGATCAATAAAAAGTTCAAAAGAACAGTGTTTATTCAAAATAGAAATTCTGTCTTAAAATTCAAAAGTTTGGGGTCAGTAAATTGTTTTCTTTTTTTAAAAAAAAAAAAAAGAAATTAATACTTTTATTCAGCAATGGTGTATTAAATGGATAAAAAGTGATAGTAAAGACTTATATTGTAAGAAAAGATTTTTATTTTGAATAAACGCCGCTCTTTTTAACTTTTTATTCAACAAAGAACCAAAGAAAAAAGTATCATAGGTTCCAAAAAAACATTAAGCAGCACAACAGTTTCAACACTAATAATAAATCAGCTTATTAGAATGATTTCTGAAGAATCATGTGGCACTGAAGACTGGAGTAATGGCTGATGAAAATTCAGCGCTGCATAACAAAAATAATATTTTAAAGTATATTAAAATAGGAAACCATTATTAGAAATTGCAATAATAGTTCACAATATTACTGTTTTTTCTCTATTTTTGCTCAAATAAATGCAGCCTTAATGAGCATAAGAGACTATTAAAAACATAAAAAAATATTTTATATATATATTAAAATAATAGTTATAATAGTTATAGTAATAGTTATAAATAGTTATAGTTAATAATAGTTATAAATTAAAATAGGGCTGAAAAAAAAAAAAAAAAAAATATTAGATGAAAATTGAAACCAAATTAGAATTAATCTAAAAATAACACTATTGTATAAAGAGCAAGTAACTACAATAATACTAGTAAACACAATCATCCAATGTTAATACGGAGGAAAATTCTGAGCTCTTTTAATAACAGATATGTAAGAACACTCTAAATGGGCATATAAAATGGAACTATGCGTAAAAAATGCAGCACTCACGTCTTTTGCTCAGATACAGTCTGGGCCATTAGTTCATATATCTGGGCTCCATTATCAGACATAGAGAGCACAAAGAACGACCTGTTGTCTGTAATACATTCAGACAATATTGTTAGTTCAACTTACTCTTAAATATGCTTTATTTTCATCAAGAAGCCATTCAATACCTTTTATACACCTTTTGACAAACATATGTAATACATTTTCACCTACTTGTCTTGTCTGTTTTTAAAAGCAATGCTTCTTACCAGTGGCGACCGAGCGCACCATCACAGTGCTGAGTTTGATGATGGGGCTGAAGATGTGTTTGGTCTCAGCGGTGCCCGCCAGATTCTTACTGTGGCATTTTAAGATCAGCTTCTCATCTTGCCTTTGAAGTAGCACCAATATATCCTCCAGCAGCAATGTGTACAGCTCTGAATACACACATTTCACAATAACATTAAAGGTGGCATATTATACTGCAGCATTCAATTTGTGCCCTGATGCTTTCCATGATGTCATCCCTAGAAGACATTTCTAATTCGAGTCTAATTCAAGCCACACCCACCAATAGTTTTATCCTTGTTGACCTTCCAGGACAGCGGTCCCTCATGCACCATCTTCCTCTTAGTCAAGTCCAGGTTCTAGATGGAGAGTAAAATTGATTTTGTTTATAATGAGTGGTCCATTACAGGTTGATTATATGGATTTCAAAAACATAAATATGAAGTCTCACCTTGAACTCGGCGATCATGGGGTTCTCGCTCTGTTTCAGTGAGGACAGGTCCAGTCGTCTCTGGTAGTCCTCCAACCTCTGGGGGCAGCAGAGGATCACGGATCAGCTTAGAATGATTGCGTTTTAACACCGATTTGAGGTCAGGTCCTATTTTCTCACCTGTTTGTTCTCAGCTTCCTTCACCTCCTGGTTGACGTGAGTGAGAATCTTTCGACAGCATTCGCCAGCCCGTTTCACTTTACTTCTCTCCTCAGGATCCTCTGCAGGCAAAAGACAAGACAATTATTCACAAATTACAGACTAAAGGCCCATTCACACCAAGGATGATAACTATAAAGATAATGATAAAGATATAGTTCTAAAAATCGTTCTCAATATTTAAGAATAGCAGAACCCACACCACAGCTACAACGATAAAGGCACAGAGAAACTATATTGTTGGAATCGCTTTCAGAACGATTTTTTCCAGCTGATGAACGACACAAACATTGACACCCAATCAGAATCCATCCTGCTATAGAGCTTCGGAGGTTGACGTCACGCAATCTAAACTCCCCCATTTTGGCAGGCAATCAGGACAGCGCCAGAGCGGCTGTAGCCTTGGTATCGACAGTGGTGGAACATTAATTAAAAAAAACAGACTGTTTAGACCTTATAAACCTTACTATTTCAACAGCTGCTGTGCGCCAGGATACCAGAACAGGCAGGGGAAAGCAAAGGGGAAATCATTTATCGTATTTCTAAGGATCCTGATAGATGACAAAAATGGCTCACTGCAATAAAACGCTAACAAATAAATGCTAAAATGCTAACCAACACAATCAATGGGCAACTAATGACACCTCATTTGGATATTTTCATGTCTGGGGAAAAAATTGGGATTAAATGGGTTAAGATTTCATGACATTTATGATGTCTACTGTACTCATGGTGATATAGCTATGCTGGCTGGCTACCTACAAGGACAGCTAGAGTCGATTACGTTAGCTAACAACACAGTTGACTTACCCTTCCAATAACGACAAAGCAGGTTTTAGTCAACAACATTTAATGTATCTGCATTACTGTAAGGGTAGGTTTAGGGTAGGTTTTTAGACGTTAATAAACCATAATTTTACAGGTAGCTTTTCCGTTGTCGAATTGTACTACCTCCTGTTTTAATAAGAGGTAGCAAAATCTGACAGGGTAAGTTAACACAAATCGACAGAACACCGGCAGACTCCAAAGCTGAATATTCATCACAAAATTAGATTGCGTCCATTTGTACCCCTCCACGCTTTTGAAGAATTTCCGGAGTAGGACGAGGGAAAGTTGATGAGGTAGTTTAGATATCAGGATACTGCAAGTCAGGAAAGCTATCCGTTCCTTTATTGAAACACGTCAAAAGCACCCCGGGGCCTTATAGGGATCTGTTATGATTAATCTATTAAGTTTTGCTATGTACAGGTCTATGTCTTTTGAATTAAAGTGCGCAGTGTACTCCGTTGCCTTGAAACTCATGCTGGCGCCATTCATTTCATATTCGCTCCCGGCTGTCCCTGCCTGCCAGCATGGTGGTGTAAACAGAATGGGTCACGTGACGTCCGGAGCTCTATATTGAGCTCAAGAATTTAAAGCGGCAGACGAGTATGCGCTTAAAATAAACAGACGATATCGTTCACTGGTGTGGACGCTAATATCATTATCTTTATAGTTAATGCTCTTGGTGTGAACAGGGCTTAACTCAACTAACATTACAGTGTCATTTAGCCTTGTGCTCTTGTGGACCGGAGAAGCAGCAGCTCTTGTGAATGCGCGTTGGAGATTGAAGCGGAAGTGAAGAAAATATAGTCTTTATAGTTGAATATAGTCTTTTATTTTGACGCCTAAAAAGGATTCTGGTCGCTTCAGAAAACTACAGTTGAAACACTGGAGTAACATGGACTACTTCCATGATGTTTTCACTACCTTTCTGGGCCTTCGAAGTGAAAGTAGCTTAGACTGTCAATGGAAATCTCTTGGATTTAATTTAAAATATCTTCAATTGTGCTCCAAGGATGAACAAAAGTCTTAGGGGATTGGAACAACACGAGGGTAATAAATGACAGAATTTTCATTTTTGGGTGAACTAACCCATTAAGATATAACTGTATTTACGTTAAATTTGCATCATAAAAGCATTTTTAGGTTGCAAGTGCATTTCTGCTTACACAGAGTTGCGCACAGCTGCGAGTGTGCTTCAGAAGAGACACACACACAAAGTGTTTGAGCATTTGAAAGCAGCTATCTTTCAATATGTGAGTTTCATGTATCAAATTTATACTGCATTCCAAGCGGCAACAATTCTGCGTTTGTAGAGCAGTAGAAAGACAAAAACAGTCAGCACAAAAAAAGAAGAGACTGCTGAACCTGTGTATTTGGCGATGTTCTCCAGCAGAAGGGGATACTTTGTGAGTCTTTGTGTCTCCACAGGGATAATGTCCTTTAACTGTAGCCTGCGACAATGTCGGTTACTTTCTGCCTCCTGCAATGTAAACACTTTCATATTAATATTACATTTGCTATATTTTCCATTTGGAATGGCAGATAGAAAACATACACACACAACTTAAAAACAAGTACATACAATTATGAAAGCAACCACTGCGCTATTAAGCCACTGACCTGTATGAAGGAGTTGAAGCGCTGGTCTTTTTTCTGTTTGCTCTTGATGAGTTCCAGGGCGAAAGGCTGATTACTGCAGAACGTGCCCGCAGCTCTCTTGATCTTCGCCTCCTCTTCTCCACTAAACTGTGGGTAAAGACACAATTGAGTGTAAAACCTCCCTGCTGGAAAATCTAATGGTAACTGGATTTAGATGGTTTCTAGCTGGCCAAAACTAGTCATTTATGGTAATTAGCAGGTCCAAACTGGTTTACTTGGTAGATCAGACCAATTTGAAACGGCAACAAACCAGCTACCATGTTCAAAAAACAGCTTGTCTACAATCTGACTTTTCTAGCAGGAAATTTTCTTGAATGAATATTTGCAGGTTCTTACCCAGGAAAGCAGATCATCTCCTATTGAGTCAATGAGCGCCGTCTCATTTTTCTTCCGAACTGCAGTCATTTGTTCCGTTAAAGACACTGAAGTGAAAAGAGAAGGAAAAGAGTGTTTATAAGGAATGTTTACTTCAGATGTGTTCAAGGATTTAGGGGGTTTGTGAAGTTATGAGACTTACTGTGCAGCTGAACAATCTCCTCAAGGTTGCTGAAGATGTTTTTGATGTCTGCAGGAGGGAGGATGGCCTCTCTGATCAGCGGCTGGTAAAACAAATTCTCCAGAACCTTCATCATTCGAACGTGTGCTCTCTCTGTGTAGAACAACTCTGAGAAAGCAATGACAGGTAGGACAGTGGTGGTTACACAGGATGTTTTGCACTGGTTCACCGGTTTTCAGTTTTCTCAAAACTGAATGTATGCTTGTACATTCAGAGTAATCAGAATACTTTATCCTGGGATAAAATAAGGGAATAAATTTTCAGTTGGAAAAAAATTGTTTAACCAAAAAAATTAAATATGTTTGTACCATTATAATAGAATAAAATTCGTTTCCAAATTATCTGATATTTAATAAAGAACAAAAGACAATTTGGGGTTCATTGTTCATCCATATCATGTAGCTTGGTTTAAGTTCATGAGAAATTGTGATTACTTAGGGAGACACTTCCCAACCACTGCTCACCGTTGATGACTTCCTGTCTCTTGATTTCCTGAGGGGTAAGTGTAGACAGTACGTCTCTGCTCACCAGCGTCTGCCAGTTAGGAGGCTCTAGCTCTACCTCAGCACACTGATCATCTTCACTCTGCACCTCTCCAGAGCCCAGCGGCTCCATCCTGCTGTACAAACACGGCAAACGCAACGAGAACACATCATTACGCATGTCTAACCATTTAAATTCATAAAACTTTAACAAATTAATAATTGATTAAATGTTGAACAATAATAGAGCCCTACAATATCTGTCATTTTTACTGTTTTATGATTTAATGCTAATTTTTAATAATTATGAATGATTTAATACTCATTTTTAATAAAACAATTTAATCAATCTTAAAATGCAATCAACTAAAAAACATTTCTATAAATTAAAATATATTAATTAAAATATTCCTTAAAACATGTTTCAATGAATGTTATTTTTATGTTGAGAAGTACACTTTACTACACAAATGTGACCCTGGACCACAAAACTTTTAATCTTAATCTTAAATCGACTTAATCTTAAATCGCTGGGGTATATTTGTAGCAATAGCCAAAAATACATTGTATGGGTCAAAATCATTGATTTTTCTTTTATGCCAAAAATCATTAGGATATTAAGTAAAGATCATGTTCCATGAAAATATTTTGTAAATTTCCTACTGTAAATATATTAAAACTTTATTTTTGATTAGTAATATGCATTGCTAAGAACTTCATTTGGACAACTTTAAAGGCAATTTTCTCAGTATTTTGATTTTTTTTGCACCCTCAGATTCCAGATTTTCAAATAGTTGTATCTCGGCCAAATATTGTCCTATCCTAACAAACCATACATCAATGTAAAGCTTATTTTTTCAGCTTTCAGATGATGTATAAATCTCAATTTCAAAAAATTGACCCTAATGACCCATGGTTTTGTGGTCCAAGGTCACAAATAGTAATATATTTGTCATAGTTCCATCAAGTTTTTTTTAATCAAATGACATGGTGAAATGCTCAAGAAATGACTCTTTTACCCTTAGAGCAGCTCTGGAGATGAAGTTTATGTAGAGAGTCACTATATAGTGTCCTTATATGGTTATACAGTTAAAAAAAAAGTATATATAAAATCACTATTCATGGTAGTTTAAATCGAACAAATCTATTGGAAATTTCACTCTGCCTTTGAAATGTTCCTATAGTATATACACACACACACACACACACACACACACACAGTTGTACGGTAAATATGACTATATGACTTGATTCCATGATTTCGTCCATGTTTTCCACATCATGGAAATCATAGAGGCCTAACAAGGAAAACACACTAAATGTCTCTTACAGTAAGTCAGACAAACTAAATATTATCAGAGCTACCACATGGTTCCCATTTTCATAAAAAAGTACCCAAAAATACTTTGAATGTTATATTTAAATTTATTACCTAATACATTATATTATCATTTAAAGATTATATGTCTATGTAACATTACTTCCACAACAACCTGGGGTCATTATGTAAGTGTTACGTGTTTGTGTATTTTATGTGCATTAAAAGCACAAACTTATATTTTGTATTGCTACACAACGGGATCCAAAATACTGAGAAAACTACTGAAAATTCTTTTGTTTCATTACATATATGTGTTTTGTCACATTAATGCCTCTATTGTTGTCTGAAATGGTCAAGAAGTGATATCAGCATCGACCACTGAAAAACCCACAATGGTCGACAACAGAGGAGAGAGCACTCACCTCCTGTCAGGCCTGGGGGTTCCAGTGTCCTGTGTTCTGTAAGGTAAATCACATTCCAATTACCCTAAAGTAGTAAGAGTCCCAACATCCCAAAGTTGCATGTTGTCAGCGTTCCCTTTCTCTTCTCAAGAGCCCCAAGTCATGAGGCACAAGCTTCATTCTCTGTCTGTCCCAGTAAGATCATTTACAGAGCAGAGCACCACACAGCAAAGCTTTGTTTCAAACGTTGCATGTGCGTCGTCACTACAGAGACTTAAAGAACAAAAATAGCTGTGAGGCCTGTATCGTGGCTGCTGAGACAGATGAGGCCGCTCTTACTCAAAACAGCCCGATTATGAGACAGCGACTGCTCGTCTTAAAGCGAAAATCCAAATCCAATGTAAAAACTTTTTTTTGGAGTGAAAATGGCTTATTTACACTACCATTTACAAGTTTGTGGTCGGTAAAATGTTTTGGAAAGAAGTCTTCTATGCTTACCAGAGCTACATTTATTTGATCAAAAATACAGTAAAACAGAAATATTGTGAAATACCATTACAATTTAAAAAAATCTCTGTTTTAATGTATTTTATATATGAATTTTTGTGATGACAAAGCTGAATTTTCAGCATCATTCCTTGAGTCTTCAGTGTCACATGATCCTTCAGAAATCATTCCAATATGATGATTTGCTGCTCAAGAGATACTTATTACTATGATCAATATTCAAAACAGTTGTGCTACTTAGTATTTTTGTAGAAACTGTGACATTTCTATTGGAATGAACAGCATTTATTTGAAATAGAAATATTTAATAAAATTATAAATGTCTTTACTGTCACTTTTGATCTATTTAATGTGTCTTTTAGAATTAAAATAATAATAATAATAATAATAATAATTAAAAAAAAAAAATCCGACCCCAAACTTTTGAATGGTTGTGTTGTTCAGACTAAAACCAGTTTCAGGTTTTGGAGTCTGATCAGCAAAAAGATGCACAAAATCTCATAAAACAATATCTAAATGTGGTTTTACAATTAAAATGTGATTAGAAATCCAGTCAGTATGAAATGTCAGATTATATTCTCATTCAGGATGCAAATTATATTGTTCTACTACTTGCTGAGGACATGACATAAATAATGACAGAGTATGTAAATCTGGATTGTGTGCAGCGTGAACAAGCGATTATTAAGATAAGCCTGGATGGTGATCACGTGACTCACTTGTCTGTCTCAGCTTCCTCCTCCTGTAGATGCTCCAGTGTACAGGGGCTGAAGTCAAAATGAGTGTTTGAAGAGGACGCATCCTGCGAATCTCCTGTGACAACACCGTCTCCCAGTTTGGGAAGTGCAGAAGAGGGAAGTCCACCTAATCCACAGCCAGAGAGAGACACAGTGTGCCAAAAAATGAAAAGCTCTTGAAATTAATGCTGAATAGGAGGAGGAAAACTTGAAACTGGCCTTTGCTGGGCTTTGAACATTTAAAGTTGAAACAAA
>JAFVLL020014319.1:0-55000 GCA_021397915.2 Tor tambroides | reverse complement strand
CCAATAACAATTGTTTTTATTAAAGAACATATAGAATCAGAATCTTCTAACTTCTGAAATCACAAAATAAATTTTGGTTAATTTAATATATCAGCACTCCCAGTTTCTGAAAACAAGCAGCATTATCATTATTACAGCAGAAGTACAGGAGGAAATATCTTAGCCAATATGGAGGGCCTTCAAATAATTTTGTTGGACAATGGGGGTCTTTGAGTCAAAAAGGTTGAGAATCACTGGTTTAACGGTTAATGAAATAAATCAGCTTACTTGCTGAAGTGTCAATCCTGCTCGGCCGCCTCTGAGGAAAGACATTAGGAAACCGTGGTTTCTTTGATTTCTCCTCGCTTCCATCTTTCTCAGGCTTTATACTTTTCTATTTAGGGAGCACAGAGACAATGGTTTGGTTTCTTTGGTTTCATGGAGTCATTTGGAGACAGAGGCCGGAAGTTTGCTGTGAGTTTGTACCTTTATCTTAGGGAAAAGATTCATTAGCTTGGGCCTGTGCTCCAGCCCTCGAGACTCCTTCACTTTTACACCGAGCTGCTTCATATACGACAGTATCACAAACTGCATGGTGCTACTGTGAAAGAGAATGTGAAACAGTATGAGGAAAAAACCCCCCGGAAAACTAGTAATGCATTCACATTGCATTATTATATCTGTGTATACACCCGGGTGTTGATGGTTCAGCCAAAACGTAATACTAGCTGATGTATTTCTAATCCAGCCTTTGACTTAAAATAAATTTCACTATGGTAGTTTTAAACTGACTATTCTGAGAAATCATTATCTGTAATTTCCAGCAGGGGGAGCAAGACCTTAGTTCAGTCCACGCTGAAACACTTTACAGTGTGCAGAAAATTATTCTGACAGCTAGGACCCCAGCCGAACAACTTACAAAGCTGTTCTCACAAACACTTACAAGCCAAACAGATGACTCGTACAATGCGTAACCGCAGTCAGTGCCAGAGCAGAAATAGCCCTCACAGGCTCCTGTCAGAGGCTTCATGAGGCTCCACTCTCTTGCATGCCATCTGGGCGGACACACAACGCCTCATTCCCTGCTGCTGCCGCCCATATGGGCTCCTGACCGATCATATGCTGCAACTACACACCACTCACAAGACTGCAGCAAAAACTGGGAGGGAAACTACAGGGCTAGTGTGATTTGTAGCCGGATTTTGCCTTGAAAAATTGACCTTTTCATACTTGAAGGTTTTGTTTTACTACTTTATAAAACAATGTACAGTAAAACTGTACCATTTTACTAAATACTCAATTTCTGTGTGACCTTGGATTTAGTTTCAATCTTTAGGGCAGGACAGTGTTTCAGGGGTTAATATGGGGTGATGTAATATGTCGTTTATGGAGGGAGAGGACATGAGAATTCCCCTTACCACTTATCTTCCTCTGTGGCCTGTGACGTCAATCTGAAACAAAACATAAGTTGCAATTTACTGAAGTGTGAGAGAGAGACAGCTTCCAGTGTGTTTTACTTCTCATTTGAATAGTGTAATGTGTAAATATTTATTGACCCATTTTGGTTTAAACCTAAAAATGTTATCACAATAATTAGTTTAATCTCAATGCTATCATTTTAGTCTAGGTTTAATCTTAGTTAATCTTTGGGTAAAATGGGAACCTGTTCAATTATGACTAACAATGAATGGCTGATGCCAATATGTCATACGAAAACCTTGTTACCATAACCCTTTTTAAAATTATGTAATATTCTATAAATCAACAAATTTGGTCAAAATGACATCATTATCCTTTGAGGAAGTGAACACAGCTAAGAAAAGTAAATGCTTCCTTTTTTCCCCACTTTATTTTTTTATATTCGTCAGTTGGGAACAATTTTTTTTTTTTTAATTAAAAAGTGTATACAGCCCCTTGCGAACTGTTACAAGTCATACCCATTCCCGTTCAAAAGGCATATACAGTTCTGATCAGTTTTCATATTGGTCCCTTGCAAATATATATACATTTTGTAAATTTTACATAATCCTTAAACATGTACATTTATATAAAAGAAGAGGACCAAGAACAGAGCCCTGTGGGGCACCCTGAGTTAGGGGAGTAGCACAAGACTGTCATTGACAGCAATTAAGTGTTGTCTATCAGTGAGACAGGATTATAACCATGAAAGCCCATAAAGCTATATGACATATTGATGCTTACATACTTTACTGATAATTAAATATATTCCACAATATAATAATTTGTGCAATATGTAATAATAGACTTAATTATCTCTTAGGTAGCTTATTCTAGTAGCACTAAAAAAAGAGAATCTTTATGATCTTAAATGACTTTTTTTTATATAATTCTAAACATCTTAAAAATTCTACAAGGGCTTATGATAGAATGGGTATGTAAATGGTAGTGATCTATAGTGTGTGAGCACCAACTACTATACACAGAGAGACAACAAAGAAAGAAGAGGAGGACAAGAAACCTATCACGAGAACAAATGGTATCATCTACAAGTATATTCACAAACATGTCAGCATGGACAAGTGCACTTACAGTACATCCTCTATCTTGGAAATGATGTGCTCTGCACAGGATCGCTCTTTTTCCAGAGCCACACGGTCTCTCATTCTCTCTGTATCCAGACGGGCTAGCTCCGCTTCAGCCAGGGTCAGACCCATACTGCGCTTATGCCTAAAACATACAAATAAAAAATAAGTGAACATACTGGAGGAGAAAGTTTTGACTAACGCTTGTGCTGGTACATTGGAGTTGTAGAGTGTGTGTGTGTGTCGGGGGGGGGGGGGGTCTTTATCTGATTGTGTGTGTGTATTAGATGAGTGCATCTCACCTGAAGTCTTCTAGGTTTTTCTGGATGTCAGGTAGAAGTGTGTCCTGCAGCTGCTGCACATATTGTCGGTGGGCGTCCTCTGAGATGGGCTCAGGCCTCTTCCGTTCTGCATTAATTGAGTGTGCAGTCCGTTCTACGCACACACAAACACATGTATAAATGTCATGCAAAGTTACACTAAAATGAGACACCATTATTGTTAATCAGATGTTTTTCTCATTTACCAATAAATCATACAAAATCAGCAAATACAGATTAATTTAAAAACAAAAAACTAAATATTAGTCAGCTAAAGCGTTGCATTAATCAGAGATATATTTTGTTCTTTTATTTTTAAATAACAGCCCTAGTATTTAGAGGTTTGAACTTACCCAGGTCAGCGATGATGGATTCGGGCACAGTTACTTTCAAGCTCTGTTTAAAAACAACATACAACTCTTAACCAGAAACCACATCATCTACGAGAAGCTAAATAAGCTGAGACTGTTTTAAAGTTCCTCACAGCTGTTTTGTCTATGAAGAAGGTATCCATGAGGATTCGTCGTGTCTCTTTGGAGCTGGTCTGTTTGTAAAGTTCAGCATAGAGGTAGCACAGCTGCGGAGCGAGAAGGGAAACAAGTGATGTGACTCATCTGGTCTGAGACCAAACCATAAGCATGCAAGAGAGATTCATGGAACATGGAAAGTAATTTATAAACATTTTGTTAGATGCTTGGAAATTCCAGGTTTGCGGGTAAGAGGGGTGATTGATCTCACCAGCGGCGCAGGGTCAAACTGAGAGACCACGTGATGGATGAAAGCTGCCAGGTGAGCAGGCCGAGATTTCAGGAGGTCTATGCTCTGAAAACAGCTACACTGGCCATTGATCTAGAGACAGAGAGAGTTAACTTATATTACAAATACACATTGATATATTATTCAACTTTATGATTTAATGCTTAACTAAAATGTGGGCCTGTGAATGTAAATGTATACAGGTCCTTCTCAAAAAATTAGCATATTGTGATAAAGTTCATTATTTTCTGTAATGTACTGATAAACATTAGACTTTCATATATTTTAGATTCATTACACACAACTGAAGTAGTTCAAGCCTTTTATTGTTTTAATATTGATGATTTTGGCATACAGCTCATGAAAACCCAAAATTCCTATCTCAAAAAATTAGCATATTTCATCCGACCAATAAAAGAAAAGTGTTTTTAATACAAAAAAAAGTCAACCTTCAAATAATTATGTTCAGTTATGCACTCAATACTTGGTCGGGAATCCTTTTGCAGAAATGACTGCTTCAATGCAGCGTGGCATGGAGGCAATCAGCCTGTGGCACTGCTGAGGTGTTATGGAGGCCCAGGATGCTTCGATAGCGGCCTTAAGCTCATCCAGAGTGTTGGGTCTTGCGTCTCTCAACTTTCTCTTCAAAATATCCCATAGATTCTCTATGGGTTCAGGTCAGGAGACTTGGCAGGCCAATTGAGCACAGTAATACCATGGTCAGTAAACCATTTACCAGTGGTTTTGGCACTGTGAGCAGGTGCCAGGTCGTGCTGAAAAATGAAATCTTCATCTCCATAAAGCTTTTCAGCAGATGGAAGCATGAAGTGCTCCAAAATCTCCTGATAGCTAGCTGCATTGACCCTGCCCTTGATAAAACACAGTGGACCAACACCAGCAGCTGACATGGCACCCCAGACCATCACTGACTGTGGGTACTTGACACTGGACTTCAGGCATTTTGGCATTTCCTCTCCCCAGTCTTCCTCCAGACTCTGGCACCTTGATTTCCGAATGACATGCAAAATTTGCTTTCATCCGAAAAAGTACTTTGGACCACTGAGCAACAGTCCAGTGCTGCTTCTCTGTAGCCCAGGTCAGGCGCTTCTGCCGCTGTTTCTGGTTCAAAAGTGGCTTGACCTGGGGAATGCGGCACCTGTAGCCCATTTCCTGCACACGCCTGTACACGGTGGCTCTGGATGTTTCTACTCCAGACTCAGTCCACTGCTTCCGCAGGTCCCCCAAGGTCTGGAATCGGTCCTTCTCCACAATCTTCCTCAGGGTCCGTCACCTCTTCTCGTTGTGCAGCGTTTTCAAGCCACCTTTTTTCTTCCCACAGACTTCCCACTGAGGTGCCTTGATACAGCACTCTGGGAACAGCCTATTCGTTCAGAAATTTCTTTCTGTGTCTTACCCTCTTGCTTGAGGGTGTCAATGATGGCCTTCTGGACAGCAGTCAGGTCGGCAGTCTTACCCATGATTGCGGTTTTGAGTAATGAACCAGGCTGGGAGTTTTTAAAAGCCTCAGGAATCTTTTGCAGGTGTTTAGAGTTAATTAGTTGATTCAGATGATTAGGTTAATAGCTCGTTTAGAGAACCTTTTCATGATATGCTAATTTTTTGAGATAGGAATTTTGGGTTTTCATGAGCTGTATGCCAAAATCATCAATATTAAAACAATAAAAGGCTTGAACTACTTCAGTTGTGTGTAATGAATCTAAAATATATGAAAGTCTAATGTTTATCAGTACATTACAGAAAATAATGAACTTTATCACAATATGCTAATTTTTTGAGAAGGACCTGTAAAAGGTTTTGCTATTTTCCATGAATAACACTGGGCTCTGTTCCAATGCTAGTGAGCTTCCTTCTTATCAACTGTCTACCTACGCAGCTACCTTCTAAGATGACATCATAAGCAGGGTCTCAAAAAAGGAGGGCAGGAGCAACCTGAAATACCTGTAACTTTTTTAAACGCGATTTGAACGTAAAGTTGCTTTGAAATTTATCATTGTTCAATGAATTTTTATGGGGGGAAAAAATCTAATTATTTCAACGGGAATACACATCATCAGGGATTTTGTGTTTGCTGCTTTATAATCCAAATTGACGTTGTGTGTCAAGAGTGACACTCTTTTTTCATGTTTAATACTGTAAAGCTGCTTGCTTCAAAGCAATCTACAGTTGCATGGAAAATTTGGGAACCCTTTGCAGAATCTGTGAAAATGTGAATCATTTTAACAAAATAAGAGAGATCATACAAAACGCACATTATTTTTTTATTTAGTACTGTCCTGAGTAAGATATTTTACATAAAAGATGTTTACATATAGTCCACATGACAAAAAAAAAAATAGCCGAAATTATTAAAATTACCATCTTCATAAGTTTGGGAACCCTTGGTTCTTAATACTGTGTGTGGTTACCTGGATGATCTACAACTGTTTTTTTGTTTTGTGATGGTTGTTCACTAGTCCCTTGTTTGTTCTAAACAGTTAAACTGTTCTTCAGAAAAATCCTCCAGCAGTGACTGTGTGATTTTGAGATACATCTTTTCACACTGAGGACAACTGAGGGATTCAAACACAACTATTAAAAAAGGTTCAAACGCTCCAGAAGGAAACACTATGCATTAAGAGCTGGGGGGTGAAAACTTTTGAACAGAATAAAGATGTCCAAATTTTTCTTTTTTTGTTGAAATACCTTTTTTTTTTTTCATTTAATACTGCCCTTTGGAAGCAACAGAAGATACTTGCATGTTTCCCGGAAGACAAATTAAGTACAATTTACCTTGATCTTCAAATTCCACAATGAATCGCGTTTCCTTCTGGAGCATCAGTGAATGTTTGAACCTTTTTTAATAGTTGTGTTTGAGTCCCTCAATTGTCCTCAGTGTGAAAAGATGGATCTCAAAATCATACAGTCACTGCTGGAAAGGGTTCAAATATGCGAAAGATGCTGGAAAACTGAAGAATCTGCAGGACATGAAGGATTTTTCTGAAGAACAGTGCTCAGTTTAACTGTTCAGAACAAACAAGGGACTCATGAAAAAAATCACAAAACAAAAAAACAGCTGTAGATCATCCAGGTAACCACACACAGTATTAAGAACCAAGGATTCCCAAACTTTTGAAGGGGGTTATTTTGATAATTTCAGCTATTTTTTTTGTCTTGTGGACTATATGTAAACATCTTTTTTACGTAAAATATCTTACTCAGGACAATACTAAATAAAAAAATAACATGCATTTTGTATGATCTCTTTTATTTTGTTAAAATGATTCACATTTCCACAAATTCTGCAAGGGGTTCCCGAACTTTCGCATGCCACTGTATTTTAAAAAGTACTATATAAATAAATGTGATGTGACTTAAGTTAACTGGAGTGCCAAATTGCAGCGCATATCCACATCACTATGAACAGATGCTTTCTTAACTGCTGTTTTCTCACCGCCATCTTTTTGCAATGTTTATTTGTTATTGAGAGGAAAGCCTGAAGCACATATTACATATTCATCTACCCTCAGCATAGGAGGTGCTGGGATGTTTGCTAGCAGTATACCACTGCTCAGGTATTGCAAACTTCGTTTTACCCCTAAGAAAAGAACAAAAAATAACTTTGCTGAGTATATCAGGGCCTTAGGTAGGCAGCTCACTAATGCATTGGAGCACAGCCTGTGCGTACAAAAATCAAAAGAGAGAATTAAATGTACAGATTACAACCAAGCCACGGTCAGCCCTACCTGTTCCTGCTCTGTGTCAAAGTCTTCGTCCTCAGCACCAATGATGTGTGCTACTGGACGAGAGGAGGGGCTCCCCACACTCGACTGAGAATCCTAAATGAGAAACATTCAAATTATGCACAGCACTGAGAAACTACAAACAAAAGCATGAAGTCAAGGAGGTTACTCACTAGGTCAGGTGTGTCTTCGGCGTCCGGTGAAGGACAGGAGTTGAGGCTGTCTCGGGGTGTGGTCTTTGGGCTGTGGCAGGGGGTCTGTCTTTGGCATGGATTCTCTGGGACAGGAATGGGAGTGACCTGCATGGATCAGTTGACAGCAAATGTCAATTACACCATAAATCAGCATACAAGCAAACATGTGAAATGAGAAAGGTGAGGTTGATGGGAAGCAGGTGTACTGACAGGGGCTGTGGTATTTTTGGTCCACGGTGGCTCCATTCCAGCATCGCCCTGCCATGAAGGGGGCCGATCCAAATCTCCCCCTCCGTCCTCTTGCTCTCCTTCTCCTGGCCTTGGAGATACGGAGCCATCCTACAACAAACACAAACAAACATTTATTAGCACTGCGACATCATGACATTTCCAGAACGTGAAGTGTCATTTCCACACCACTAGTGGTACTGAATAGACTCGCAAAAAATAATGACTGTTACTGAATCCCAGAGGTCAGGCATTACGATTTTTCTGCCTAGTTTTGTTGATGACGTAACTCCATGCAAAAACTCAAAAAAAAAAAATCTTGAAAAAGGTGTCTTAACCATGTTAACTAGATTTTTTGTCTTAATCAGCTATGACAGCAACGCAATGAACAACAGGGAATTATATGTTTGAAATGGTTTTACTTGGTACAGCTCAGTAACTAATAGTTCTTCGTATAATATTAAAATGGTTTCTTTTTTGTAATTTGATTATGTACTCGTTCATTTTATTGCGAGACAACACTGTGCCTGCAGAGAGAGAGAGACCGCCCACACGCTCTTCTGATTGGCTGTGATTTGTAATTGATATTCTTGTGTCTTGTAGACATTTTGCATCTAGTGTGGACAAACTGCTTGTCTTTTTAATCTTATTGTTGCATCATGTCTGGTTAGGCTAATTTATATTTTAAATTAGATTTTATTTTTATATTTTCTGTTGTAATTTTAAATTTAATACAGGATTTAGTCATTTTGTTGTGTTGTTGTTGTTTTATATAGCTTTAAGTTTTATTTAGCTTAGTTTTAGTTATTTTAGTACTTCAACAAACTAAATGAAAATTAGAAATCTTGCTTTGGCAACTAGCCGAAATAACGTTTTTTTTTTGTTGTTTTTTTCAGTTAATGAAAATGTTTTTATGGTTTTAGCTTTAGTTAAGTCTAGACTACACAACCTAAACATTCAAATGGAAGCTGAACCAGGGCTTCCTGTTTGAAATATGTGACCCTGGGGGCATATTACAGAAAGTTTCTTATCTTAGGTCTTAACTTAAGATATGATATGTTAAATTAGGATTTTTCGCAAATTCGTATTACAGAAGCAAATCTTAACCTGATTTGGGATTCTTATCCTATCTTACAAAATCGTATCTTATCTCTAGTTAGGAAATCTTAAATGACATTATCAAGCTCGACAATCCACTCTCAGGTCTGTTACCAAGCAACCAACTGCCCGAACTGCTGATGAGGTAAACAAAAGCTACTTCACTTTGAAAATCGCCTTTTGCAAAAAAACGTAAGGCATTAGTCACTTGCACTACAACCAGTAATGCTCCGTGACAATTTTGTTGGTCTCTATCATCTTCAGGGTCCTCCAAGAGTCTTTCTACCATTAAACATCTTCGTTCTTCATTTTCAACTATTAATAAATGTAATACCATTGTCGGACATCACAGTTGTAAGCGTTTTTTTCCGTTAGCTTTCAAATAATTTTGAAGTTAGGACAGCTGTGGGGTTGTCCTACAGTTAAGACAGTTTTTAGGGTTTTTTGTCAAGTTAGGAGGTTTCTGTAATACCCCTTTCCTATCTGTAGTTAAGATAAGATAACGCACTTAGGAAATGCTGTTCTGTAATAGCTTTTGTCCTAAATGTGGTCCTAACTGAAATTACCATGGTTACCAAACAGATAAGATAAGATTTTAAAGTTAGGATCTTTCTGTAATACGCCCCCTGGACCACAAAACCAGTCATAAGTGTCAATTTTTCAAAATTGAGATTTATACATCATCTGAAAGCTGAATAAATAAGCATTCCATTGATGTATGGTTTGTTAGGATCGGACAATATTTGGCCGAGATACAACTATTTGAAAATCTGGAATCTGAGGGGGAAAAAAATCTAAATACTGAGAAAACCACCTTTAAAGTTGTCCAAATTAAGTTCTTAGCTATGCATATTACTGATCAAAAATTAAGTTTTGATATATTTACAGTAGGAAATTTACAAAAAATCTTCATGGAACATGATCTTTACTTAATATCCTAATGATTTTTGACATAAAAGAAAAATCAATAATTTTGACCCATACAATGTATTTTTGGCTATTGCTAAAAATATACCCCAGCGACTTAAGACTGCTTTTGTGGTCCAGGGTCACATATGCTACATGATGTCACATGTTCCACATGTTTTACTGACAAATAAAATTTCACGTTATGAATATTACTATTTAGCTGTTAAAAAGCAAAATTATGGTGTAAACTGATGGTTAATTTTCTCTGTTGCCTCCACACATGTGTTTGTTACATACAGTTTCTACCAAAACTTTAACATGATTTAACATGAATAAACTTTTCCATCAATTCCAATTTTGATGAACTTGAAATTACAGTATAGCTGAAATGTGTATTTATAACTAATCAAAAATAGCAAATATTTTTTAAACATTACATTAACATCTATATATGAGGTTTTTTTTCTTTTTGTTGTTTTTTTTACAGGAATTTTTTTCTTTTTTTACATTTTGGAACTGAGAATTCCTCTGAATCACAGCTTGTGTGTGGGTTTGTGTGTGTGTGTGTGTGTGTGTGTGTGTGTATGTGTGTGTGTATATGAGTATGTACCTGTCCAGTCCCAGTGGGCTTGCTGAGCTGCTCCTGGTGCTGTGGAATGTGCTTCTTGGCATCCTGGATTTCCTTCAGTAGTTTAGGTGTAGGGTTCCTGCTGTGCTCCTCCGTCATGGCCTGTAATTTATCAAACATCACAGCAGCTCTGATCATTCCCTTGTCTCTTGTCATAGAGGATGTGAGATTAAAGACTCAGAGAGTGCTGTCACAACATCACGTGGTTGATACAAGTACACTTAAATGTATCAGCACAATGACAGTCCTAATCACACATGAGTCAGCCTATAATAATAGCTTCAGTTCAGCAAATTAAGTCAATACTTTCCAATGGTTCTAAACTGAATGTGTGCTACATACAGCACACATTTACACATATTAATAGGTCACAGTATTCATGCCGTGTTTATAAGCAACTCTGCACGGCAGCAGCATTTCAAGTAGGTTTCAGTTCTCAAAACTTGATAGAAAATATGGCAAAAATGCATGGCAACTTAATCAACACCATAGTCATCTATTACAATACATTTCTTGAAGAAACAAAGTAATAGATTATATTAAAAATCCACAACTGTCGGTCTTGATTTGTAGATTTTATTAGACTTTTATTGTCCATTTCAGATCCAATATATACTATCAATATTATACTATCAATATACACTATCATTCAAAAGTTTGAATCAGTATGATATTTTCAATACTTTTAAAAGCACTTACACTCACCAAGGCTGAATTTATTTGATCAAAAATACTGAGGTAAATATTGCAATTTAATATAACTGGTCTCTATTTTAATATATTTTAGTGTAATTTATTCCTGTGATGGCAAAGCTGAATTTTCAGCACCATTACTCCAGTCTTCAGTGTCACACGATCCTTCAGAATTCATTCTATTATGCTGATTTGCTTTATTCAAATATTTTTTTAAATTATTTAAATTAATATAATTTTTAATAGACTGAAGCAATGAACATTTTGTCAGAACTTCTAGTAAATTAAATTTTAATTTCTTTAGTTGTCTAATGTTTTTCTTCAGAATGGTGGAAGAATCACAATCTCTATTTTAAACAAACAAACAAAAAAATCAGGATTCTCATTTTTTTTTTCAGAATTGGGCAGCTCTATTGAAATTTCAATGAAAATTCTAATTATGTTGAAAACAAATTATTTGAAACAGAAATCTTTTGTAACATTATAAATGTCATTTCTGTCACTTTTGGTCAGTGTCTGTGTTGAATTAAAAAAACAAACAAAAAACAAACAAACAGTGAACAGCATTCACTGTTAAATAGAATTTACACCATTATGAAAGGAAGTACTAATTGTAGTAACCAAGAAATCACTTTTGTATAGAGCCATAGCCCTCTTATGTGTCTAAGATACTGCCTGTATGACAACACGTGACTGCTGTTGCTGGTTTGCTGCTGTAACGCTTCAAACATAACCAGCGAAACACATAATCAGTTACTGTAGTATGAGGCATAAAGTGCTATGACACACTGAAGGCAGAAAGAAAGGGGATCAAGACTGTTTATCAGTTCTTACCCATACAGACAGAAGGGTCAGTTTGCGCTCTGAGGGGCTGGGGGAGGAAGACGAGCGGTCTGGACCGATGGGCCCCGGGGAGTGAGGGGAGGTGAGTGAGAAGAGAGGCCCCTCCACCCCCTCGCCGTCTGAGAGGGGGATCTGAGGCAGGCCTGGCGGTCTCCCCAGAACTGTTAGGGCCACGTAGGACCCCGCTGTACACAAACACACCAACATTTGTACAGTATTGTTCATTTTAAATGTGAATAATGTAGTAAACTTAGTAAAAAGCACATGCTACTTACATTTTATTAGCTTTACAACTTCTACATGGTTTGAATGTGTAACTAATGTCCCATTGACCTGCATGAAAAAAAAACACATTAAGCATGCTGATTAAATTAAATTCATAGAACATACTTAATAAAGCAGAATTCTACATTAGTCTTGTGCTGTAATTTGTGCTGCACTTAATAGCCTTTTTTATATATAAAACATTTATTTAAAATTTTATTTTACTTTTAGTAATTTTACTGAGTGTTTTAATCATTTTTATTAGTTATTGTTTTTTAATATGTCTAATATGTCTTAATTTTTATTTTCAGTAACTTTGGTGCAAGTTAAACAATGTAAATGAGAAGTTGCTTCGGTACCTATATACAGGTGCTGGTCATATAATTAGAATATCATCAAAAAGTTGATTTATTTCACTAATTCCATTCAAAAAGTGAAACTTGTATAATGTATACATTCATTCCACACAGACTGATATATTTCAAGTGTTTATTTCTTTTAATTTTGATGATTATAACTGACAACTAATGAAAACCCCAAATTCAGTATCTCAGAAAATTAGAATATTACTTAAGACCAATACAAAGAAAGGTTCACACACGAGAAATCTTGGCCGATTCAGAAAATTATGAACATGAAAAGTATGAGCATGTACAGCACTCAATACTTAGTTGGGGCTCCCTTTTGCCTGAATTACTGCAGCAATGTGGCGTGGCATGGAGTCGATCAGTCTGTGGCACTGCTCAGGTGTTATGAGAGCCCAGGTTGCTCTGATAGTGACTAGCTCTTCTGCATTGTTGGAATCCTGGCATATCGCATCTTCCTCTGCAATACCTAGATTTTCTATGGGAGTTAGGTCAGGCAGAGTTTGCTGGCCAATTAAGAACAGGGATACCATGGTCCTTAAACCAGGTACTGGTAACTGGTAGCTTTGGCACTGTGTGCAGGTGCCAAGTCTGTTGGAAAATAAATCTGCATCTCCATAAGTTGGTCAGCAGGAAGCATGAAGTGCTCTAAAACTTCCTGTTACTCCTTTGACTGTGTTGACCTTGGACCTCAAGAAAACACAGTGGACTGCTTACCAGCAGATGACATGGCACCCCCAAACCATCACTGACTGTGGAAACTTTACACTGGACCTCAACAGCATTAGTTCTGTGCCTCTCCTCTCTTCCTCCAGACTCTGGGACCCTGATTTCTAAAGGAAATGCAAAATTTACTTTCATCAGAAAACATAACTTTGGACCACTCAGCAGCAGTCCAGTCCTTTTTGTCTTTAGCCCAGGCGAGACGCTTCGGTAGCTGTCTGTTGTTCAAGTGGCTTGACACAAGGGCTCGACAGCTGAAACCCATGTCTTGCATACGTCTGTGCGTAGTGGTTCTTGAAGCACTGACTCCAGCTGCAGTCCACTCTTTGTGAATCTCCCCCACATTTTTGAATGGGTTTTTGTTTCTAATCCTCTCCAGTGCGGTTATCCCTATTGCTTGTACACTTTTTTCTACATCTTTCATTTTAGCCTCTATTAATGTGCTTGGACACAGAGCTCTGTGAACAGCCAGCCTCTTTTGCAATGACCTTTTGTGTCTTGCCCTCCTTGTGCAAGGTGTCAATGGTCGTCTTTTGGACAACTGTCAAGTCAGCAGTCTTCCCCATGATTGTGTAGCCTACAGAACTAGACTGAGAGACCATTTAAAGGCCTATGCAGGTGTTTTTGAGTTAATTAGCTGATTAGAGTGTGGCGTAGATTGTCTTCAATATTGAACCTTTTTCATAATATTCTAATTTTCTGAGATACTGAATTTGGGGTTTTCATTAGTTGTCAGTTATAATCATCAAAATGAAAAGAAATAAACACTTGAAATATATCAGTCTGTGTGGAATGAATGTATACATTATACAAGTTTCACTTTTTGAATGGAATTAGTGAAATAAATCAACTTTTTGATGATATTCTAATTATATGACCAGCACCTGTATATTATTTCAGTAACATTTATTTTATTTCAAGTAACAAAAATGTTTTTTTATGGTTTTAGTTTCTGTTATGTACAATAACCCAGGCTGGTTTATGAGTTGACAGGCTTGCATGACCAAACTACATTTCCCATCATTTCCTGTAACGGCATTTAATAACAGCAGTGCTCCAAAAAGCTTCCTGTGTTTGTTGGGCTGAAAAAAAAAAATGGTCAAAATGACCAGAATATTCTGACCAATCAAATATGAGAATACACTACCATTCAAAACTTTAGGGTCAGGGTACATTTTTTTTTTTTTGAATGTTTATTACTATTATTGCTTATTATTAATACTTTTATTCAGCAAGAAAAAATAAATTGATCAAAAACAACAATATAATTTATAATGTTTCTATTTTAAATAAATGCTTTTAAGAATCCTGACAAATGTTTCTTATTTTTTGCACAAAATTATCAAGCAACATCAGTTTTCCTCATTAATAATAATAAGAAATATTTCTTGAGCAGTAATTCAGAATGAGTTCTGAATGTTCATGTGACATTGAAGACTGAATTATTGGCTGCTGAAAATCCAGCTTTATCATCACATGCACAAATTACATTTTAAAATATATTAATATAATACATATATATAGAAAACAGTTTTTTTGAGCAAATAAATTCAACCTTGGTGAGCGTAAGAGACTTCTTTCAAAAACAAAAAAATCGTACTGACCACAAACTTTTGAATGGTAGTGTATGTCTCATCATAATTATGATTTCTGAACTAAGTAGGGCCAGAGAAATATGTAGAGCTATAATTCTCCATTCAGCCAGCAGGTGGCAGAGCACAGCACCCGAGACATCCTGCCTACATCAGGTGAGCTGTCTGGAGAGGCTGTGCATTGGAGCCTCACGGCTTAAAGACACAAGCCCCAATAACAGATTGTGCTCATTTTGAACTAAATCACCACAATTTATATTAAAATCTACTTCTTTGATTAATAAATCTGAACTTCGTCATGGTGGAGGCCCCTAATGGTCATCACCTTTATGATCCGGTCACCTGTCTGAACACCAGCTCGCATGGCAGCTCCATCTACAAGCAAAACAAGAAAAAGAGAGATCATGCAGTCTGCTGAAATACATCAGTACAGTGTAAGGATGGTCACAAGTAGCTTGAATACACATTTTCACTGCCTCACTGTAGTTACGGGAAAAGCAACTATGTATTTAGCACTGTTAGTGTCGTAATTATACTGTACTGTGGTGTGACACAACCAGATAATTATCCATGCCTTGGTAGTTAAAGGAGACAAGTGTGTGTTTAAGTGACTCGTGAATCTGTTCAGCATGTGCATGTTATGGAGGGCAAAACAAGGACAATGAACAACAGGGATTGTGTCTTTCTTACCCTCTTTTACAAGCTGTACAAACACAGGGTTATCGCCGCTCACTGTCAGCCCAAAGCCATTCTCATCTTTCTGGATGATAACACAACGCTGCACAAGCCCTGCGAGACAGACAGAGAGGGAGAGAGGGGCATAAAGCAACGGAAAGATATGGAGGGTGCAAGAGAGAGGATGAGGACTTGCTAAGTAGCACTCAAGGAGCTGGATAAAGCAGAGTGTGTTATTCCTGGTCACAGAGTATAGTGGTTGTGTGTATGTAAAACCAGATCAAACGGCTGAGAGACAGTGGATAAACACACCAAAAATGATTTCTTAAAAGGCCTGGAGCATGCCAGATGCACTCAGTCACGAAAGAGCTTTAGAAACGACAAACAACAAAAACCTGTTTCTTTTCTGGCATGCTTGTGACTTTGCTGGAAGTCCATGTGAGAAAATGTAAGCTACTCAAGCATACACTACCGTTCAAAAGGCTTGGGTCAGTAAAATACAAAAAAACCTATTTCAAATCAATTCAAAATTCATAATAAGAGATGTTTCTTGAGCACCATATTGTCATATTATAATTATTTTTGAAGGTTTTTTTTTTTTCAACAATAATATGTTTTTTGAACAGCAAATCAGAACATTAGAATGATTTCTGAATGATCATGTGACCGGAGTAATGATGCTAAAAATTCAGCTTTAAAATCAGGAATAAATTACATTTTAAAATATATTCAAATAGAAAACAGATATTTTAAATAATAAAAATATTTCAAAATTTTACTGTTTTTGCTGTACTTTGGATCAAATAAATGCAGGCTTGGTGAGCAGAAGAGACTTCTTTAAAACACATTAAAAATCTTACTGTTCAAAACCTTTTGACTGGTAGTGTACTTCTATTAGACGTAAATTAAGACACCTTGCAATCAAGCAGGCATATTTGTGCCAGCATCATCACATAAGAATAAATCCATCAACTATGAGCACAGAAGTATTAAACAAGAAAAAAGTAGGAATGCATTTTTAAATAATAAATTCATGGCCCTTACAAATAAATAAATCATACTACAGCTGGAAAGAGCTGTTGAGATACAAAACACTTGTGTACTAAATATAAAAATTAAGATTTATTCAGATTTTTTTTCTTTTTTCATCTGAATCTTTTATCATTTAAGCATACTGTCATTCAGGATCGGCCAATGCAAATGTATACCACAAAAACATTTTACGCCTCTGCAGACTGGTGTCTGTTAACAGTTTTTACATGGACACTGCTTGTGTGAAGGGTGGACGTGTAAAAAACAAAAACACGTCAGACAAGCATCTCACAAGACTGGATCAGTCTACTATGTGTTTTCATGAAATGCTTTGCTGTAGCTCTTAAGTCATTCATGTGTGATGGCACATGAGTGCATCTTTCTCCATTTGTGCTAATAACACAAAAACACACCCTCACACACTCACAAACACTCTGGCTGAGTCTAGCCATTATACCGGACTTGATAGACTGGTGTACACCAAATCTCTGACAACTACACTCAATAAAAAAAGACCAGACGTCCTGCCTTTGGCATTGTATTGCTTTATGTATGTGACATCTGGCCTGAATGAACTCAATGGCTGCATCTTTTAAACCTTCACATGCATTATCTGATTCAAGAGAATCATTCATCTGAAAAATTATTTCAGTTGTTTTACTGATTGTATTCAGTGTAAATGTATGTTTCAGTTTGAGGCTGTCAGCCTGATTGTGATTTTGACTGATTTTGATGTCAGATATTTTTATGAATGGCTCAATGTAATAAAGCAGTAACATAAATTATACTATCCCTGTAATTGAAATGAATTCAAATGTACATAACATTTTTCTAATGTGCAGAACAGGGATTTTCAATTTTTTTTAAGCCAAGGACATTCAAATATGTTGATCCCCTTGTGAAGGACCTCTTCTGACAAAATAAAAGCAGCTGTATATTTTAAGACATTTAAACTGTGTGAGGATAAATATTTAAGTATTTCAATATACATAATAGGCATTTATTGTGCTCTTTTTATTATATCATTATTATTAAGAAAAAAAACAATTATTGGTCTCTGAAATTTTCCATGAACCCCTAGAGTAGCTAACTATAAGCAGGTTGTATCGATATACGCTGTTCAAGATTTTTCAGAAATTATATTCTATTCAGCAAGGATGCTTTAAACTGATCAAAGGTGACAGTAAAGACTTGGTAAAAATTCTATTTCACACAAATGCTGTTCTTTTGAACTTTCTATTCATCAAAGATTCCTGAGAAGAAGAAGAAAAAAAAGCAGGTTACAACTGTTTTCAATATTAGTAATAATAAATGTTTCTTAATCAGCATATTAGAATGATTCCTAATGAACCTCAATTTTGAATGGTAGTGCACACATTATACATTCTGGATAAGTAATATTATATACATTTTAAATATTATTAAATATAAATGTGCATTTTTTTGTTTCTAAATTCACCCTGAATTTATTAACAAATAAATAAACAATACTTAATAAACTCACATCAATAAATCTGAATTTTTGCATTAAAAGTGTTCACACAGCATAAAAATAAGTGACAAAATTAGTGTCCATGCCCGGTTCATGGACAAGAACCCGTGTGATAAAACTATTGCGCTGTGTCAAACTACTGCATGAAAACAAAGTGTTCATTTAAAATATATTAAACTCTTAATGAACAACTTGGGCTGGATGCACTTGGTCAACTAACCACAAAGAATTGGCTAAATAAAATATTTCAAGTGTCTGTTCATTCATTCTGGTCACTTTACATCAAACAGATTACTGTAAAGTAAGATTTAAAGGAAACTAAAAGCATGAACTCATGACGGAATAGATGAAAAGAGCCAGACAGAGTGAGCGAGAAAGAGACTACTGCAGAAAGGTTAAGGTGCGTAAGGACAAGGCACAGCACGCCACCTCAATAATGCAAAAGGCTTAAGATCGCAGACAATTAAACAAGTTTTTTAGCAAGTCCAGTTCTATCAAGGTACAGCCCTACACCAAGACATGCTAAGAAATCGGTCCAGGCCAAGTTTGAGCGGCAGGCATATAAGAATGAGGCTCACACAAACACACACACAAACCACAGCAAATCCCCTGAGCAGCGGCAGTGACCCTTACCGCAGGACTCTGGCCTTCTGTCGGCTACTACACTCTGAACAGGCAGTTCTGACAGCAGAAAAAATTCGGCACACACACATACAAACAGCAACAGAAAGAACACAATTGAAAAATTACACTAAAAAGAGAAAAAATAAGGCTCTATATGGAAGTTATATGTGGAATTCTGCAAAATTAATCAAATTTATTTGAGCTTTAACTCAAAAGAAAGGGAAAAATGGTAAAACAAATAAAATGGCTAATAATTAAAAATAAAATGCTAAAACAATAATAAAACAATTTCTTAATCTCAGTATCACTTCTGTTTACAAAATCAGTCACACTTTTACCAAATTTGAGACAGTTTATCCATGACCAACAGACATTGCTTCCTTTTCCTCCTGACTCAATTTATGAAACGATGACTCAGAGCCATCTGAGACACACCCTGTATATCCTCCTTGATGACTCAGCTAGATCCCTTACTAAAATAAACCGCCATCCTCAAATGAGATTTCCTTCTCTGACGGCCGCACAGCTGTGCGTCCCCGCAGCAGGAAGAGAGAGAGGGATTACAGCTCTGTGACAACATCCGGAGCTTGTGATGAGATGGGCCTCCCACATAACCAGGCCGCTAAAATGATATCAAGTCCAAGGCGCTGGGAATTAAAGAGTTAAACTTCCATACTGCATGGCAACATGGGCTCTTGTGTGCTTGATTTGATAACTTCAGTCATGTCTGGTTAATCCCAAGAAAGATTATAAATGAGTCATGACTTCAAATCCATGTTTGAAACACAGATGAGTGATAAGTTCACTTCAGTATACTAAGAGCACATTTTCACTGCTACATGACATTAAAACAAAATGATACATTCCCATGGAGCTTTTTCCATGAGTGTGAACATTCAGACTGTGACAGTGGACTATTTTTATATTTGCTCGGTTAATTTTTTTTATTGCTTACTTTTGGTTCATGTGCCTGGAATTAAAAATTTTTAATTAAAACAATGAATAAATAAATAAAATCCTCTTCTTCTTCTCTACATTTCTCCCCTGCTCTAGCTTGTCTCCTAATTTAGCTTTCTAATAAATGTAGCATTGTATACTGCAAATACTGATGGCTCTGTAATGAATTGCTCATGTTCCTCCAGTGTAAGTCGCTTTAGATAAAAAGTGTCTGCTAAATGCATACATGTAAACATAAAAGTAACATTTAAAATCCATATGGGTAAACAGTAGGGCTGGGTAAAAAAAATAAATATTGATTTCTTGATTTTAATCGATTCTCGTTTTTACGAAACAATATCGATTCTTAAATCAAACCTGTTTTCAGTTAATGAACGGAAAATTGTAGGGCGGCTCCGATCCAACAAATCGCAATAAGCTTTGTGCTTTGTTGCTTTTGATATGCAACAAAGTCTCAGATTTCCAATTCTGTCCATTGCCTGACAGTATTCAAACAAAAAATGGCATTTTGACGCTGTTTAATGTGGAGTGACAGATCGCTGTAGCACCTCAGTTCAAGAGAAGCGCCAGCGCGCCAGCGCGCGTGAACTGATCGTCGCTTCTGCTATTAAAACCAGTTTCAGCACGATAATAAACATAAATAAACATCTGAAGGTAAGTTAAAAGAGAGAGTACGACTTAGCAAAATCTGTATCCTGTCTTATGTAATCGCTCAATCAGTGTTTCAACCACGCAAAGATGTCAATATAACAGCTTGTAAACAATGTCACGTAACGTCAAATTTACCTCAGAAAAAACATACCTATTCGGTGACCCTCGTTGGTCAGCTGGAAAAATTAACTCTAGAAAAAGGCATTTTGCTAATCATATATGCACCATATAATATATTCATTATAATTTTTACTGTTCTTCAGTGTTTAATTATGTTTGAATAAATCCGAATAAAGTTTTTGACAGTCACCATTTAAATGTTTATATTTAAAAAATGAATTGGAGAAGAAATATTATTATGTAATTGTAACTTTATTATTATAAAAACATTATTGACTAATTTAAGTCATTGTATACAAATCAGTAATCAAATCATATTGCAAGCTTGTGAATGAGAATCGAATTGTGAAATTTGAAATTTGCCCTAGTAAGCAGAGTGAAAAAAAAAAAAAAAAGAATATGACATCCAACTGCTGACAAAATGAGAATGTGTTTAAAATAGTTCACTCAAAAATGAAAAATGTGTCATAATGTGTGTCACAATTTCCCCAAATTTGGCAACATTCAAATCTCATTTGCACTTAAACATTTAAATTTCACATATTTTTGATCCAAACCAGCAAATGAGATTTGAAAGCTGTGGTGAAGGGAAGGATTTTTAGTTAATTTAAAGTTCAGTCTGTTCCTTGCGCAAAGGAACAAAAAAATTAAACTACTGCGCAAGTTGTGTGGACTATGTTTTTAGCTGTATTTTTGTCGTCTTTATTTAGGCTTGACAGTCTTAGTTCTCATTCATTTTTCTTTTATGGAAAAGACTGAAATGACTGAATTGGAACTGAATTGAATATATGTCATGTTGAGCCAAGCTGACATTTCAAATTTAAAGCAATAAATTATTTGTTAGCGCAAAATTTTGTACTTTAAGCTTTATGTTTCATTTTTTTCATTGTTTTATTCTCATTTTCATGGGTTACAATTCAAAAGTTTGGGGTCAGTAAGATTTTTGTCAAGTCTCTGCACTGAAGGCTGCATTTATTTGATCAAAAATATAGTAAAGACTGATATTCTCACATGATCCTTTAGAAATCATTCTAATATGCTGATTTGGCGCTCAAAAACGCTTCTTATTATCAATGATGAAAACAGCTGTGCTACTTAATATTTTTCCAGGATTCTCTGATGAATTGAAGGCTCAAAAGAACAGCATTTATTTGAAATACATTTCTGTAACAATGTACTTTTTTTTTTTACTGTCACTTAGTTAATAAATCCTCTCTGAAAAAATGGTAATTTCTATGATTAAAAAAAAAAAATCATACTTACCCCAAATTTGAAAGCAGTTGTGTATGTTTGTGATGTGTTTAATGGCAGGCTTTATTGTTTATAGGTGAACTATTCCTTTAAGAGTCTGATCCATGACCAGAAGTCAAAGTCAGTGGTAAGCCTTTAAACAAGGTGCTACTCCAGCATTTAAATGATGATTGAGGTCCCTGTGGTCCCTCTGATGTCACAGCTGACATGTTCCTGCTGTAATTATCTTCATACAAACTGAAGCAGTCCAGAAGCACACACTGGGTCTGCATTCAATCTCTCAGCCACAATAAATCTACAGACATACAGTTCACTGCTCTTTAGAGCAATGTGCACTGTATCTGCACACTATCCAAGCTGTCACAACCCAGATATACGCATCTGACTACAAATACCCTGATTAAATTGGTCAGTTACTTATAGTTTTCAAATAAAATAACACTGAAACATCTTGTTCTGCTCCACAAAATACTCTTAGAGTAAGGAAAAGGAGAGAGAGACAGATATGCATTATTTAGATGTCTTTCAAAAGGAGACAAACAGGCGGGTTCTTACCTGTGGGGTCAAACTCATGAGAGGGGGGGACTGACGCCTTGTCGCTTTTGGGCTTTTTGTCTGGGGGATGGTCCTTGTTGAGAATACTTCCTGTCCTGTGCACACATACGGGGAAAAAGGGTCACCGTCACTGCCACATCATGCTATTCTTATCCAGCAGCACACAAAAACTAGACAGGAAATGTGGATCCACTTACAAAAGGTCACACTCATGCCCCCCGTCCAAAAACAGGCCCAGAGAGAGCAGACAAAACATTTCAGACCAACACAATGCGAACTACTGTTGACTGTGAATCTGATGATTATAGAGAGCTATCGTGACTAGGGAGGGGTCAGGATGATTTGTCCACATAAACAATTTTAGTATGGTACTTTAAAGTGGATGATTTTAAAGTTGACACTTCCCAGACAAGGTTTCAACATGCTGACAGCATATTGTGTAAAATTAAATTATATTTTGATTTGTTTTTTAATTTAAAATGTCCCCACGATTGCAATTATTTAGCTATTTTGCATACTTAAAAAATGCAATTATCTTCCTATCTGTCACAAAATCTTAAAGGGATAGTTCACCCAAAAATGAAAATTCTGTCATTAATTACTCACCCTCATGTCGTTCCAAACCTACAAAACCTTTGTTCATCTTCAGAACACAAATTAAGATATTTTTGATGAAATCCGAGAGCTTTCTGACCCTGCATAGATAGCAACGCAACTACCACGTTCAAGGCCCAGAAAGGTAGTAAGGACATCGTTAAAATAGTCCATGTGACATCAATGGTTCAATCTTAATTTTATGAAGCCACGAGAATACTTTTTGTGTGCAAAGAAAACAAAAATAACGACTTTATTCAACGATTTCTTTGTGATTTCATTGTGATTTTCTTCCTCATACTTTTGTTTTGCTGGCTTAATGCAAATACATCTACACTACCATTCAAACATTTGAAATAAGTAAATAATTTTGAAAGAAATTTGAAAGAAAAATATATTTTTATCAAAGACACATTAAACTGATCAAAAGTTTATAATGTTCCATTTCAAATAAATGCTATTCTTTTGAACTTTCTATTCATCAAAGAATTCTGTCAAAACAGAACACTTTTTTACACTTTAAAATATATTAGAATAAGTTATTTTAAATTGTAATAATATTTCACAATATTACTGTTTTTGACCAAATAAATGCAGCCTTGGTGAGCATCTTACAGACCTTAAAATTTTGAACATTAATGTTTATTTAGAAGGGAAAAGAACATTTTTTTTCCTCCAACTAAACATTTGTTTGAATGCGAACCGATTATGATTCTTACAACTAGATTTTAAATAAGTTGGTGAGTTTTGTGAGCCGTTGTTATATTATTCTGTCTATGGCAATTTTTTTTCACATTTGGCAAGTGTACATTTTGGATCCTGCTCACAAGCAAATAAACAAGCTAAAACTGCAAGAAAAGATATGACTCCACATCTACATGTAAAGCCTGAGTTAATGCTGTGAATCTGAGCATTTTATCATCACGTTCATATCAGCGGCAGCATCAGTGTTGTGTCTATGCTCAACCTGCCCATATCGCTGTCTGCAGAGAACCGCCATTAGCTGTTTGTCTGACTGCCGTGCTTCTCTCTGGGGCTATGAGGGCGTTTCACTAGGAAAGAGCAACAGGAAGGAGGCACTGCACTCACCTGCTCGCTTTTTTGGGAAACCTGAAAGACAAAGGAAGTTTTTTTTTTAGAAAAGGCGTTTGAAAAAAAAAAATACGCTAATAGTAATTTGATTTTCATAGTACACTACCATTCAAAAGGTTGAAATATTTTTTTTTAACAGTCCCTAAGGTCACCAAGGCTGCATTTATTTAATCAAAAATACAGTAAAAACTGTAATATTGTGAAATAATTACAGTTTAAAATAATGGTTTTCTATGTGAATATATTTTAAAATGTAATTTATTCCTGTAATGGCAAAGTTGAATTTTCAGCAGTCATTACTCCAGTCTTCAGTGTCACACAATCCTTCAGAAATCATTCTAATACACTGATTTCTGCTAAAGAAACATTTCTTATGTTGAAAATGGTTATACTGATTAATATTTTTTGTAGAAACCGCAATACATTTCTTTTAAGACTCTTTGATTAAAAGAAAGTTCAAAAGAACAACATTTATTTGAACAAGAAATCATTTGTAACAATGTAAACATCTTTCACTTTTGATCAATTGAATGCATCTTTGCTCAAAAAATAAACAAAACAAAAAAACACTGACCCCAATCTTTTGAATGGTAATGTATATGTGTGATATAAACATTAACATTATTTTAAAATAACATACATAAAAATTAAATTACTACTTACTACCACTACTAACTAGCCCATGTCAAAAAAGCCCACCACCCAAATCTCTACAATATTTATACATTAATTAATATAAAAGTTCTTTTTAAATAATGAATTAGAATTAATTGCATTATATATACACCTAGTAAAAGTTGAGCAGAAAAACCAAATACCATCTTACATTACGGTAAGGGTATATAAAAATACAGCTATTTCTGTAGATAATTCAATCCAGAAATGTTTCATATCCTACATAACTATTTAGAAATGACTAATTATTGATAATCTAGCACAGATAAACAGCATAGTGGAATCTCTACTGGCTGACATACTGTCCTCAGCAAGCACCACTAATGACAGTTTCCAAACTTATCCAAACCAGCCCACACGAGCCATGCATTATTATTTTTCTGTCTCGTTTTCCCAGGAGCATTACATAATTTTTGCAGTTCTGCAGAAATGACACACTTCAGCATTCATTTGCTCTGCTTTATGTCAACTGCTATGTTGTAACTGCCTATAGAAACCACTGTGCACTGCTGATGGTGGTGTTGCATAATAAATGTGTATTTGATTTTCCATCACCCTAAACTTTCCCCTGCCCCGTGTGCCGCCCATAATCTGTTTAGTGTGTCTTGCCAATGGCTTCATGAACTATACCAGGAATCCAGGATCAGATTCAGCTGTAAGTACTCCCTTGTGACCCAGCATTACCTCTTTCAGAATTTAGTCTGCTTTCAAAACAAAGGCTCATCCTCTACATAAAGGACATAGATTGGACTTGCTAAAACATTTTTTTATGGTACATTAATGTTGGAAAAAGTAGCTACAACCAGCTCCCAATAAACCAACTGGTTTATATGGTTTATAGTAGGACATACATTCATTAGCTGCTCCAAGCTGGTCTACATGGTTGATCAGATGGACTACCAACTTGTGAACCTTGTTTTGTCCTGGTAGACCATATTGCTCAGACTAGTTAGAGCTAACAGACTACCTTTGACCATCAGGTCAACTACCATGACTAAAATAAGGGGTTTTCAAACATTATATCAAACTTGATGATTCTGTTGTGAGGGATTCACTTTCACTGCCAGACAAAATAAATAATTGGCTTTTTTAATAATAATAATAATAATAATAATAATAATAATAATAATAATGAACAAAATAAGAAATTTCTTTTGCAATATTTTACTGAAGTATTATTATTATTATTATTATTGCTGTTATAATTAAATACAATACTAAACAAAATAAGCAATTACTACTGTAATATATCACTGTAAATTAGTTGAAGCTATATTCTTATATTTTCAGTACAACTGTAAAATTACAATACTATTATGACTTTCTTAATTTTCGTTTTTTTTGTATAAAAGTGTGCCCTGCTTAACTCTGAAACAAACCACACATCCATTTATTTAAATAAATTGTAGCCTTTGTGATTTGATAAAGCCATATTGCAATTTCAATTTTATTCTGATTAATTGTGCAGCCTTAAAAATACACATTAAAATCTTTTATTTTCCTTACCTCATACCCCCTGGAGGTCTCATGACCTTAGTTTGAAAACCCATAAAATACATTTTAAAGGGTATGAAAGGCAAAAAAAAGCTATTCCAAAAATATTTTACTGTGCAAACTGTCTGAAAGCTGAAGCGCTGCACATTGTCAACATGTTAATTAAAGCACCACTACCACCATACACATTCCGACAGAATGGTTGCATCATCACATCTTGCACTGTAGTTTGAACATCCTACTATGAACTGACAGCATGTCAAGTAAAAAAAAATGTGTATGGCGGTCATAAGCAAACACCCCATAACATATCCAACCCTGAAATCACCTTAATTATACAAGTCTCGCTCAAGAACAATGCATCGACCAGTTGATTTTGAAAGTATGTATTTTTGTATTACTAAAAAAAAAAAAAAAAAAACCAGCCTGAACATGTTAAGCTGGTGTGACATGGTTTTTCCAGCAGGGATTTCTGCCCTTGACCACAGAGCGGAAAAGACACTGGTTGTGTACGGTAAGGCTTTCATCAAACACACAAGTTTTGATGTTTCCACAGACATCAGATCCTCCATTCTCATGAGTCACATGTATTTCTGAATTAGTGCGTCAGCCTTTAACATGGAAGACTCCTGAGATAGATCACAGTGATAAACTCTGCAGCTGAACACGCAAGAGTCGCTGTATCTCATCAGCGACAGGACCGCTCTTGGGGAAGGAGTCTCTTTACAGAAATAGCTCAGACATCTCGTCCTCCCTCCCTCTCAGCTCCTTCCGTGGGTGTTTTTTGTTTTTGCTGCTGTTCCTTCCCCTGCACAATGGAGCTCCGCATGGGAACAATAGCCTTCACGTCAGAGCCGGCCCACTACACAGCAGCCCTGTGGGCCTGATTCCCGGAAACAGAAAGGGCTTCTGGCAGGGTCCCCTGTTTCCTGAATGTGTGAATGCGGGGGGGGGGGGGCGTTTGGGGTGGCTAAGAGTGAAGGCAGGGGGCAGGAGTGGGCCAAAATAAAAATTCTCAGGGCTTTGCTCCCTCCCTTTGCTTCCTACTTCTCTCTCTCTTTCTCTGGAAAACTATCTTTAAGCTTTTAGTGGCCAACAAACAAAATCACAGCTTAAACATTCTGAAGCGCTGCCGATCCAGGCCGCAACAAGCGAAGCGGAGATCAAGGAGAACATCAATCCTCAGAGAAATCAAATGGACGTTTTTCTTAATGCCAAGTGAAAATCAAAGAACTGTGGACTCCAAAGAATATCTGAAAAGTCAGAAAATCCGATTTCAATAGGAAGGGAAAACCTGTAAATATTTTGCGTGCCTTTGTGCAAATGGGAAGAGCTTCATCTAGTTCACAAGAGATTAGAGAGGAAAAGAGAGAATAACGTCATGATACTTTGGTTACTTTTCTTACGGAGCTGTCGGAGTGATTCAGACAGAATCATAAAATGATTCAGGCTGTTTTGTTAACCTGTTTCACTGACTCATTATACAGAACCGATCTGAAGAGTGATTCGTTCACAACGGGGCAATGCTGGTTTTGATTCTAAACAACAGAAATAATAGACTGATTGATAAAATAAGACATGACTGATAAAATATTGTCAAAGAAAAGGGTTCACTTGATTATCTTCCTCATCAGACAAGGATTTTATCAGTAAAACTTTACTTATTATCCAGTAAAGAGTCTAATGACACAATAAAAATACTCTGGTTAAAAATTAGACAATGTTGGTCTTGACATGCGGGAGAAAAATAGATATTGTTCCCTCATTTTATTTAAATTGTGGCCATGTTGTCCTAATTTGTTCCCTTATTTTAATTCAGTGTTATGGGAACAAATTCACAGTATTTTGTGTACCCAATAACTTGGACTCGACAGACTTCAGCTCCTCAAAAAAAAAAAAAAAAAAAAAAAAAAAAGGACAAATATTCTCAGGGAACACAGATCTGTGAACAGTCCCTAGGCAGAAGACATCACAGAAACAAACATCAAACACGTCCAAGCCAATAAAGTGCATTCAGACTGACATAAACCTGTGCCACAACCTGTTACTCTACAGCTTTTGCCAGCTAAATACTAACATTGAGGTTGTAAGAAAGGGGTGGGGTTTAAGCAGATCAATTGATTCGAGTAGTCCACTACACCAGTGCTTCCCAAACCTGTCCTGGAGGACCCCCTGGCCTGCACATTTTGTATGTCTCCCTAATCAGACACAACCAATTTAGTTCTTGCAGTCTCTACTAACGAGTTGATGAGTGGAATCAGGTGTGTTAAATAAGGGAGACATACAAAAGGTGCAGGGCAGGGGGTCCTCCAGGACAGGTTTGAGAAGCACTGCAGTACACATCACCAGAAAGAAGTCTGTAATTTCATGGAAAAAATTAAAATGAAACATTATTGTTATTATTATTAATGCATTTGGTAGATGCTTTTATCCAAAGCAACTTATACTGCATTCAAATGTAATTACAATTTATAACTTCATGCATTCCCCAGGGATCAAACCCATGACCTTGGCATTACTAGCACCATTCTCTACTGCTTGAGCTACAAGAATACTTAACACATGAATGGATGAACTGTTCTCAGTAAGATCATTAATGCATTTTAAAAATTTCCATTTCATGGCAAATTTATGACTTGGGAACATACAGCACAAGTCCCATGGTTCTGTTTTTGGAACACAGTCCACTTTCGCTGCATGAAAAAGAGCAGCTTGCACATTCTGAAAAGCTTCTACTTTTATGGTCGACAGAATAAAGTCAGTCACACAGGTTTGAAACAATGTAAGTGTGAGTAAATGATGAAAGAAAGTTCATTTTGGGGGGAACTATCCCTTTAACTCTGTGAAGTGCAAGTTACTCATGTCATAAAAACCATTTCAGATAAACAAACTATAGAACTATACACGATTTCTCAAACCCTTAATCCATTAAACTATTACTGATCCCAAATCAGTCAAACAGCAGACAGTTCCCAAGTCATGTCTCTCAAAAACACCATTTAGCAGCAGTTTTAATGACTCTACAATAGCAGTAGATCTGTAATATGATGCCATTGTAACGGGGGAATAATGATTATGCTAAGCTGCTCAGAAAACATTTAGCACCTCATTTTTCCTTCAATTGATGGCCAACAGCAGACTCTGGATTAAAGAGTCATTTGCGGGTTTTTGGTTGTATTTGAAATGATTTGAGCATCTTTGCCTCTCTGAGCTCTTAAGCTCATTAGTACGAGACTGGACTTTAACCAAACAAGTTATCAATGAATTGCAGACAGGAAGTGACACAGAAGCACTGCTACACAGTATGTTATACAAAACACACATATGCACCAACTATGTTAGTTCAAAGAATCATTTAGGGAGAAAAAACAAGGTTTCTAGACAAGGTAATACCACGCCTACCTGATGTTTTCAGATGGTAATACCATGGTAAAGCTTTTCTATGGTACTCTAAGGTGCTTTCAAGAACACTACCATGGCAAATGCCCACAAAACATAATAGTACCATGGAAATTTCTTGTGTGACATTGGACATGTACCATGGAAGTACTGTGGTTTTCTTTGAAGTATACTGGAGTGCTATGTACAGAAAATAACATGATACATGAATATGTTAATCAAAGAACAAAAACAATCTGATATCAACACTGTGCATGGTAAAGCCTGGAAACTGGAGGAGGATCACCACATTTGTTTCAATCGACTTAAAGAAATGAGCTATTGAGGAAAAAACAGTGGGATCCTTCCTTTTTGTTTCCATCTATTTTGTGGGTTACACTTTCCTTGAATCCTACTGGCTGGCAAGTGTTAAAACATGTATGATCACAGCAGAACATGCCTCAAGCGTGATAGTAACAGCGACCACACCTTCTGTCCTATTGCCCCCTTTCACTGTCTCACAGTGCTTGAAGGATGGGGTCTCATCTCCAGAGCAATCCTCATTCTGCCCCAATAAACCCGATGAGAGTGACAGAACGAGTGTGCTCGGGGACGCACATTTCTTCACGCTAGACTGTCTCTTCACGTTTTATTATGATTAGGATGGGCTGGTGGGGGCAGGGACTTAGAGAGGGTGAGAGGAACATATATTCATTGAAACTTGAACCAATCATGTTCTCTTGATTCCCCAGATAATCAGAACACAACAGTACACTACAAACATGAACCTACATTTTACACCTAGTGGATACAGAAACAAACCACCATGACTGCCATGAACAGGAAGTCTGGGCTGGGCTGGGCTGATTTGATAATATTATTCACACATTATTAATAGTAGTAGTATTAGGTATATAAATACATACAAACACACTACAGTTAAAAAGTTTTTGTTTTTGATATAAGACTTTTCTGCTGACCAAGGCTACATTTATTTGCTCACAAATACAGTAAAAATAGTAATATTTAGGGGTGCTCCGATCAGGATTTTTGAGGCCGATCACAGAAAGTAGTATCTGCCGATCCAATCCGATCACCGATATCGATCTTTTTAAAGCCATCTTTTTATCATGTAGAATTATTTATAGTGATACTCCGATCAGGATTTTTAGACATTTATTCAGTGCCTGAATTTCATTTTTGAAAATGGGGGGAATTCCCCTCTAAGGTGACTCTTGTGACAGAGGATTTTTTTTTAATTTGAGGGGTGGAGTGGGGCAATTTTTTTTTTTTTTTTTTTAGACATTTTTCAAAAATATACATTTATCTCACCTAAATGTTTGATCATTCAGTGCATTTTTGTTTTTACAATCATGCAATTGTTGCGGAAAAGTTTACACACAGCACAAGCCTGATTTCACACAGAAGTCCACTACTGATCCATCTGTTTACCACAAACACAACATTTATCCATTATTTTGATTTCAAATCCAAACATTGTTACTAGGGATGCAACGATACCTTTTTTTCAGAACCGATCCGATACCGAAAATTCTGAGTATCTGCCAATACCGATCCAATCCGATATCAGCAGTTTTTTTTTTAAAATCGATATAGAATTCTGTAAGTTGTAAACCTCAGTTACTGTGCGCTCTTGAAGAGAGTTTGACTGTAGTAACCAAACGCAATACGCAGTTTGAATGCTGAATGGAGGATGACAGATAGCCGCGGCGGAGAGAAGAGTTTACCTGAACTTGACTTAAATATTCATCTGTACCTCAGATTAAACTATGGAACAGCTTCAGAACACTTGAAATATAGAGCATGAAAACTTTATGGTGATTTATAATGTTTTTGTGCCTTTCGTGGGGCTCAACAACACAGAATAGTATACGCACAATATCGGATTTGGATCAGTCTCGTCTGACCGATACCCGATCCGCAGAAGATGACCGCATCAGAGCCGATACCGATACTGAGTATCGGATCGATGCATCCCTAATTGTTACTGAAAATGCTTTTTCATTGTGATTCTTTTTTTACAGTAATACAATCTTTATAGACATGTTTAAATTCAATATAAGCAACACATTATTCAGTGCTTTTTACTTTTGCCTTTACTTCTAGATTTATATATTAAGTTGCTCAAGCAAGTGGCGAAACATTTAAACTACTTTTCTTTGTTATCACAAACATTTTAAATTAACTTATGACTAGCAGAAACAGTCAGCTCTACTGCCTTTTCTTTTGTATTTAAATCTTTATTACAAACAATCCTGCAGTTCATAAAGAACTTTGCTTTCCATACCTCCAGGAGTGCCATCTATTACTGCCTTGTTTATCTAAAAGTGCTCTTTTCCTTTAAACCTAGCCAAAAAGCCATATGTGTTGACTGTGAAACACAGTAGACATTAATTATATGCATTTATAATGTAATTACTACATTTTCGTGTCAATCCATGTTCGTATTTACCGCAAACAATGCGCTGTCACTTTAATTCAGCGCGTGCAGTACAGCAAAGATAAACTCGGTGCGGAAACGACCCCTTTTTTTTAACCCTTAAAACAGAGTCTAGAAAAATAAAACAGAAAAAAATGGAATCCAGAAAAATTAATAATAAAATGGATTTTAATAGGGCCCTAAATAATCAATAATAATTTATAATTAGTGATTAATGAAATTAAAAAACAGAAAAACAATATTAATAATAACTATAATAAAAAACTAAGCAGAGACAGGACTTTGATTAAAGAAAAATATTACAAAAATTATAATTATGACAATTTAATACAATTTTGGGGGTTGGGGATTAAGTATCAAAGATATGTATAACTTTAAGTGTACACACACATATTATGCATACAAAAACTCATTTGACAGCACTAATAATTACATAATTAATATTTTTATAATAAAATTCACATTAAGGAGTTTTATTATTTTGCTTTGTTTAACCAACTTAACTATAGTTAACATGCAGATTAGTGTTGCTATGTACTGTATATAGTTAGATAATTATATCTTCAAAAAACCAGTAACACATTTAATCGAGAAAAAAGCTGCATCACAATGATTTCAGTTGCACAAATCATGTAGGTTAACCTAATTTTCTTTTAAAAACAGTGAATTTTGACAAAAAAAGAGCATTTTTGCTATTAAAAAGCCCATTTCCAATCCAGAAAAAAACGTTAATACCTATAATACCTTAAAATAATAAATCGGGAATTATTAAAATGATCTACACAAGATGATTTTCTAGTATAGATTTTCAAATAATTTAATATAATTCAAAGCTGTTTTATTTGTACTGATTTCACTGGTTTTATTTGATTTCAGATTTTAACAAAAAAAAAAAAATGCACAAGCCTAATGGCAGGTCAGGGGTCAAAGGTCAAAGAATCTGGAGGAACACAAGCCGAGGCAAGCAGCTGACTCACCAGCAGCTGAACTGAGCTGCCCATCGGCTGTATAGCAGTGCAGTCCCAGACATGAGATTCTGCCTCCAGAAAACAGCATTTCTACACTGATCACGAACCCGCTCTACTCACACAATTCCTTGCTTTAATCATTGTAAGAACGAGTGCAAAAAATTGCTCCAGGTCTCAAAACAAACATGATTTACACTTCAGAAGCTACAGTCCGGTCACAGCGGTGTGAGAAAGATTTATAATGTTGCGTGAGTATAGAAAGCACAGCGTTCATGACAGACACGGCGGTTTCTTCAGGCCAATCCCTTCAGGCCTCAATCAGTTCTTTAACTGACAGCATACATGCAAGAAACATGCTTGACATGAGTCGAGACTTGTTGTGTGTGCTACTCATTAGAAAGTTCTTCAAGGGCTTGTGTGATTAGGGGTGGGCGATATACCCTCAAAATTATATCACGATATTTCAAGAATATTTGCGATAACATTTATGACGATATGCAAAAAAATATGGAACAACGTTTTATTGGTGATTGCAGCATTTATTAGTGCAAACACAATGAAGGGCATTTTCCATCCTTTTCCAATGAGCTACAGTCATTGATGACAGACTACCTAATTCGAAGTGTAAATCTATTGTCATAAGGTGGCAGAAGCAGCATTATAGTGCAATAGAAGTGACCAGTGTTGGGCAAGTTACTTTAAAAAAGTAATTATAGTTACTAGTTACTTCTCACAAATAGTAACTGAGTTAGTAACTGAGTTACATCATTATAAAAGTAACCAATTACCAGGGAAAGTAACTATTGCGTTACTTTAAAAAAAAAAAAAGTTCAAATGTGTCAAATAACTTGGATGCCTCCAATATTAAATGAATGAAACGGACACTACATGGAATAAATTATTATTTTTAAACATTGTACACTAATACAAAACAACCATTTAAAAATACTTATTTAACACTGAACATTCTAGCAGACATTATACCAACAAAGCACAATTTAACTTAAAATTAATAAGTTAGTAAAATAATATTTTGTGGCCATTTTTGAGACCCCCTTCTTGAATCAGGCTTGCAAATAAATGCCATTCTTTTAAAACATTAGAAAATATTACAGATCCCAATTTGAACACTATGTGTGAATGTTATAATAAATGTATTAATAGAGCTGTTGTAATTATCATTATTATTGTCTTTTTCATTTTATTTAACAGAACAACAGTAAATTACAATACTAACATTTATGAATGCTGATGGAGCTTTTATTTTGACGGAAACCCGCAGGAAGTCCTCAGTGCTTCTTTTTGTTGACAGCAGCAGATTTATAAATTATTCACATTACTAATTTGGGAAGATGCACATATTACATTGTCACATGCATTGTCACATGCTAACGAGACAGCGTCGCGAGCTCGCGCAGCGCTGTTTGAACACATGCAATTCATGCGTGTATAAGAAAACAAAGTTCTGCAGTGTATTTAATTGTTTAAGGCCATTTTGTGATTTTAATCATCATACAGTAACCAACAACAACCACCCTTCCTCTTCTCATCGGAGACATGAGATGCAGTACTAAACCGTCTCTCGCTGTCGGTGCTTGTAATGATTTCTGCGTCTTTCTCGAACAGTTTTAAATGCTTCCACACTGCCATCATGTTTGCTGTATTAGTGCGCACCTCTATTTGATCGCGTCACGTCATTATTCGGTACAATTTATTCGGTCTTTTTGCTTATTTCGGTGCATCCCTAGTAAATATGTCATTGCATCTTTATGTCACTGATATCGCGATATGACACTTTTTTATCATGTAAAAATTTATACCCGTATTATCGTGGACGGTATGATATGGCACACCCCTACTTGTGATACCTTATGGTTAGAACTGTATGCCCCCAGGTAGGGGTGGGCGATATGGAAAAAATATCATATCACGATTTTTTTTTAGAAATATCACAATTCACGATTTTATCACGATTCTTTGTCATGTTGGTTTTACTATTTTGCAAGTTGTCTGAGCATTACAGCCAAACTAATTTCCCTATTATCAAGACGAAGCCTTTCAAAAAAAAAAAATAATAATAATAGCAGACATTTAGGCCAAAGTGGGCAAAGATAAAAATCTTTGTCATTATTTTATCTTTCTTATTAAAAAATAAGAACAAAGATACACATTACAAATACACATACTATACAAATAAAACATAAGGGCTTTTCACACTTGAAATTGTTAACCCTGGGTCATCCTAAACCCCGGATAAACGGAATCCTGGGTTATCTGTAATCACGTTTCATACTGTTGTTTGCAGCAGTGTGTGGGATTCCCCATATCATCTCACAGATCAATATTTCAAGCATGCTCCAATTACACCAGCTCAATTATATCTGTCTCAACCCTACTAAATCATCCGGTTCATTTAACCAAATGGATAAGCCAACCATTGAGCATCCAGCAGTGAAATAATTTGATACCAGTAACCAGACGGACAAAGAGCTCAATACAACTTTTAGTGCCAATCCAAACAACAGTACACAGAGCCAGAAATCCATACCAACTCTACAAGAGACACATTAATACCTGAAAAAAATGCATACCTCAAAATAGAAAACTATTAAAATGTTACTGTTAATCGACAATTTCACATAACATCAGCATGTCCAGGACAACATAATAATAAAAAAAAAAAAAAAAAAAGAGAGAGACCATATGCATTGCTTACAGAAAAATAAAGCCAATTAAGATTTTTGTAATGTGGCACTAACTCCCCCTCCAATTTTCATTAATGCATTATTATTTTATTTATACATTATTACATAATTATTTATACAAGAGCTGTAGTATGATTCTAATTCATGTCTATTTAAATTAGGGTTGTGCCAATATGATATTAGGGCTTATCTGTTCCATTCTATTTCTATTTATGCTTTTTTACAGTGTTACACCGTGTCTAAACCGGACGCGACAGTTGTCGTGTCGTACCGCAACAGCTAAAGTCTGTCTACACTGGACGTTACAAAGTGACTGTTGAAAATCATTTTAAATTTAAATCACTAATTATAATGAGCTCTATAGCATTTTATCGTGCCAGCCGCTCGTGTCTGGTGTAGACACAGCATTACATATTATAACCAATCACACACCATTTCGTTGAGTTTATGAATGCAATGGCCAATCAGAGGCATTGAGATGAATCATCGCTGAAACAGAATAGTTTTGTTGTTCAGTGCGCTCTAAATGAATTCTGCTCACTCGCGAATTCTTTTCTCAAACAACAAAGTGCAGATGTACGTGCGATGTAAGTATAAGAGATTTATTCATCATACAGTGTAGATAGCTTCACTGTTGTGTGATTGTTGAGTGTTTTTTAAAGTGCATAAACTTGCGCTAGACTGAAGTCAGTGATGGTGTTCTTTGATAACCTAAATGTTCTTTGCTCATTTTCTGTAGCTGCTGTTTGAATAACTGTGGAAATATAAGCATTAGAATTAGTAACTTACAATGTTTTTATTAAATTGTTATCATGTTACAAATTATGAAACTATAGAAGTAGTTAAATAAATTAGCCTGATAATACTGCGTATCGGCGATCTCACAAGCTGATGATAGGACGATATGACTATTGAGCATATCGCCCCACAACACTAATTCCAAAAAAAAAAATAATAATAATTATATATATATATATATATATATATATATATATATATATATATATAAACAATTACTGAAAATATAAGCATAATGCAATTTTATAAAAATTGCATAATACCAATGTAATTTTATAAAAAAATCTAAATGGTCATAAAAATGGGTTTTAATTTCTTTATAAAATAAAAATATATCATTTTTAAATATAATTTAACATTTTGTTTGTTTGATTTGCGAGACAGACGTAAGTAGGAATAATATCTAATCTAATAATTGATTAAAAAAAAACTTATTTTAAAAAACATCCCCAGAAACTGTAGGCTTTTGAAAGTCTCCAGCACCTCAGAGTACACAGTAAGTGAAAATCCTGTGGCCTTAACATCACAGCTAGCACAGCTCAACAGAGACTGCACTGGAGAGCACTCATCAGATTCATGGTAAACACTCACAGGACATAATCCTTTACTAGCTACTACAGGCTTCAGCTACACTCAAAAACATCAGATGGCTGCGGTCTCTATTGGTGTAGAGATCAGAATGACATGTTTTCCTGGCACTGTCAGCATAAGAACTGTGTTTTAAGAGTTGCAGAATAGGAGAGAACAGATTTTGGAAGTAGTCACAGAAGCATGTTTTATGACTGTGTGTATACCTGAGTCTTGAGGCGATATGACCAATGAAACAAAGAGTGAACAAGGGTTCCAGTTTCCCACAGTGGTAAATTTAATCTTTATGATTGTAATGTTGGTTAGTGGTGGGGGGATTTAAATGCAAAAGCTGTGAGGTTTGGACTTGACATCCAAAGAATAGGAAAAAAACGAAGACCTTTCCCAAACTTAGAGAGACATTTGGACGTATCAAGAGCAGCCATACCGGTTTTGATGTCAGAATTCCCAAAAACAGTCTCTATTCTTACCAGAATGCTCTGACACTGAGCCAGTAGTTAAATGCTCCAAAAGTCTCCGGGAGTGTCCAGGACCCCGCTCTATTTTTGGCAACTTGATTACGAAAAAGAAAAAAAAAAAAAAAAGGCACAACAACAATACTCTCATGTCTTGAATGCCAAAAATACCAGACAATTCCTGAGGGGTGATTCAGGCGCTGGCCTTTCACAGCCTAGTGCTAGCGTCATATGGTTTTTATCTATTCAAGTCTAAAACTATCTGCTACAACACACCCTTCTACCACTAATTAGAGAAAACTAGTATGGGAAATCTACTAACAAATAAACTAATCCTAAAACACATCCTTGCGTTCTTAAAATGGCTCTTATTAGTTCTACTTCAAAACCTAGGTAGAAACTATATACATTTTTGACAGTGTGAACAGCACAAACCACATGGAATCTTTTCCAATTCTTTTCGATTCTGATTTGGGTCACTTTCAAATGTGATTTAAATCTGATTCAGGTCAGATTTAGCAATGCAATGCAACCTCAGTCTGAACAGTCATGTTGGAATTAATGCGACTTTTACGTCACGCTAGATCAACATTTATCATAATTCCCTGCAGACGGGAATCACTTGAAAGATTTTATATACCAGTAGTTTGATTACTCTGTAAATATGACAGAGAGCTGTGGAGGCAGTCATTGAGGTGTTGTTTTACGGTGTATTACAGTGACAGCTAGGGCTGGGCGATGTGGCCAAAAAAATTATCATGATAAAATCCAGGCAATATTGGTAATTATCACGATAAAGTGAAAGTTGTAGAAAGACTTAACGTTTTTGAATTCTTTACACTTTTCCAGTCATTTTTCCTTAAAATAAATATCTTAACAGAAAAATTAATTTCTTAGTTTCTGCATGTCCTAGTGAGTGATATTGTTTCAAATTATGAAACAGGTTTGTGTTGCCTGACTTTAATGATGCATATATTCAGCACAGTTTGCAGTGCAGGCTGCAATATTATCATTACATTTTTTGTCTCTTAGAAATGCACATCTGACAGTAGCTAGTAGAACCTTGAGTAAGGAAACAGATTTAAATTTAAGTTCATTATCAAAAAGTAACATCTGTAAAAATTGTAACAACCTCATTTTTATGTTTGTGTGTAATTATTCTGACTGTTTCGTGGATAAACAGTCCGTGTGGCACGCTTCAAATGAGTAGCGCTGTTTTGTTCTGCTTTTAGCGCATAAACATTATATCAAACATTTATCCAACTCTTGTTATCGGTTTATCGAGGAAAATTAAATTGCGATAATTACTGTTATCGTTTTATCGCCCAGCCCTAGCTCTATACAAGCTAAACTTAAGGTGTCGTACTGTAAAGATTTTAAAAACTTTGCTTTCTTTCTTCCCACCTTTTGCTCACAAATTCTCTGGCTTTTGCGGCACATCAGCTTAAAAATGAACTTGTAAACTCTTACTTCAATGGCCTCCGTGTTCACTTCCGTATGACAACACGCTTCATGCCATATTATCATTCTTGAGCACTAATGCTTGCAGTGTCAATGTAGCCAAATTGTCCACCACAACATAGATGACAGTTTACATTAATTTTTGCAATAGCACCTCATGCAACAATGCTGCAAATGCATCATACTTCCGTTGTGTTTTGAACTGAGGTCCGACACATTTCTGAATGCTACAATGCACGAAACTAAGCTTGAGTAGAAACACTAGCATTCATTTTTTGCATACAGTATGTTTCAGGACAGTTGCCTATGTAGGCAGCAGACAGCAGAGCAGCTGACTAAATTTTAGAGTAGAATCTCAGAGAATGCAGGATCTTAAAAAAAGTACAGTCTTCCCTGTCTCACAAATCACTACAGCTTTCTCCAAAACAAAAATGCCAAAAAACTTTCAACAACCAATAAAACAACTGCTGCTTGATTTGAGTGGATGAAAATTGAAGTATGGACGGAGAAAAGAGGGAGCGAAAGATCTGAGCACAGGAGGAAAGAATGCTTCAAGACCAGATAAGCACTGCAGCAGGAATGAGACCATGAACAGCGAGAGCTATACTGAATACCAAAATCTCTCAGTTCAGGTCTCGGCTATGAAGTAGTTTCCAGGCAACTCCCAGGTCTGTCAGTAGCCTCTACCTCCTCTAGTTGATGGATTTCAGCAGCGCAGGCATGTCCCCAGTACTGTAACATCGGGAGAGTTTAGCTTGTGCACTTTGTTGGGAGAACAAAAACAAAAGGCTGGGCTCAGCAGTTGCTTTTGTCACCAGTTACTTAGAGAGAGAGTACGCTGAAATTTTAACAGCGCCCTACAGCTGGGGCCTATTCAGGTATAGCGACATACCACCATGACTCTCGTTCTCTCTATCTGCAATGTATGACGACAAGGATCACTTGATTTTTGACATTTGCTGAAATTAAATGCAAGGCATTTTTACACACATGCCACAAGTCTGACTATTATTTTGATTAAATATTGTTTAGAAATGGCGTTGACATGATTCTAATATAACTAGTAAAGAAAATCCCAAAGCAATGCCATTGGGAAGATAAAACGGTAAATATATGTTCCTGGGATCTTTTGTTGCTACTGGAACATTGATAATGCCAAACAACAATCCAAAGCCATAAACCCTCATCCAAACACAACCCCTAACACAGGAGCATCCAGTCTGGATACTGGAGCACTATTCTAAGTTTTAACAAATTCTAGGCAAGTGTATTTGAGCAGGTTGGAGCTAAACTTTGAAGGAATTTGGCCCTACAAGATCAGTGCTGGACACCCTTGCCAGGTTGCCAAGTCTGCGGTTTTCCTGTGGAATTGGGCTACTTTTATACTACTGCTCCCATGGAATGTGATTTCGACCAAGGTGGAACTCTCTGGAAGGTTTTGACCTCCCGGACGCAATTTTGGATTGATTTTGATACCGTGAATGTGTCCCCCAAAATGCAGTTGGGCTAGTTTTGAGTACCAATTGTGCTGGTTTTGTTTCACAGACAACCAAGACCCCTCCCCTGAAATCATAGGGAAATTATATATTGATACGAAAGTTGTTCAATTATCTAAGACTAACCTTGAAATCAGATTGGTTGATTGGCAAATATTGCTTCAGAACCAACAAAGATGCTGATTCGGGAATGTCCCGGATGTTGATCCTGGAATATTTGGAGAAAATCACAAAAGACTAAGGATCTAGCTGTCTCAAATGACGCACTATACAGTTTTCACTTATACACTATGTACTTATGTGGAATTTTCGGTGTGAGCACACTGTTCACTCTATTTGTACTAAAAAACGGCATAGAATAGTGCACAAGTAGGCAGATAGGTACACACTTTCAGTTTCAATTTCAAAACTTCCCCCAATAAATAGATTTGAATGAATTAGCATTTGATTACATTTTGAAAATCCCATTCACTGCAACTGAACATCCACAGCAAACGTAGTTGTGAGTGTAGTTCCCAAATTAATTTAAAAAGTCTCACAGGACCCAAGTCTATAATTCAATAATTCTATAATTCTCCATCAAAGAAATATTTAGGACGACCATGGTACTCTTTCAGATTAAAAAGCCTTTATTATCAGATGGCTCTAGCCAAACAAATCTAAAAAAATTCTATAATTCTGTTAGTACTCTGCCATGAAGCAGTGCATTTGTTTTATTTGCATTTAGACTTGAAATGTCACTGTTCTAGCCAAAATATGTGAATCATAACTCTTCAAATTACACTGTTCACAACCCACAAACATGAAACAGTGGCAACAAGCTGCTCAAACCGAAAGCAGAGATTCACAATGACAATTTCCTGTTATTATTGTCATACGCATTCTGATGTCCTGGCAGATGTCGAGCCAAGTCTGAATCCCTGAGTCATGCCATCATCTGGGAGAGTCCTACAGAGACAGAGCAGGCAGATGTACAGTGCTATGGTTCTGTGGCTGGGTTTGGTAACGGTCTGTTGGAGCAGGAAGCAGATGGGCACGGATGTTGTGTGGAACGTGTGGCAGGGTGGAGCAGCCAACCCCTTCTTATCTCCCTCTCAGGAGCAGATGTTGCCAGCTGTGTGGAGCAGAGATAGTGATCGGGGTGCGCCTCCTGTTGAGACTCGCTCCAATGGACTGAAGAGCAGAGAGGTGGGGGAGAAAGTGGGATGCAGGAATACAGCTTTACAGGCCCAACCACAGGTACTGACAGATACTCCTAACTACTGATTCATCCAAACCATGTTCATTTTCAACATGAACCTGGTGTTGATTCAAAACCAATGATATTTAAAAAAAATAAATGGCATGCTTGAACATGATATAAACCATATCTCAGCCAATTCTAATCTAAGTGAGATTTTGGAGTGACACTTGGGGTGACTGTTTTAGATTTTTTTTTTGCTTGTTTGTTTTTTGAAAAGATGTATTCTCAGCTTTGGTATTTGACAACTGAATACAACAGTACAACACATTAAACTGACTCTATGTTGTGTTTTCTTTCGAGTCAAATGAAATACGTCATCTACCCTTGACCTAAGTCCATTAAATGCTTCACATTTCTCAGGCAATTACCCGTATGATGTACAACGCACAATGGTTTAGGAATGCAACAACTGCTGTCAACATGATCAGGAGCTCCTGAAGCTAACTGTATGTCAACACCTCCGGCATGAACAAAAGCATAACATTTTTTTCTTATGGGAAACCAGTTTTTCTGTCTGTGCAGCGAAGAACTGACTAGCTATCATGTAATGTCGGCATATAACAGCAACATGAACAACCTGTCTGGAGCAACCTGGGGGGCCTTACTCAAGGGCACAGTGGTGATCATTTTAGTAGGGACTGAACCAGCAACCTTAATTTCCTGTTTGATGGCAGTGTTACTAATAATACTGATTTTAACATTTGTGTTGACAACGCCATCTCCACTAGTGAAGTATGCTGCTTTCCCAACAACACCAATGCCCTAAAGGCTCTACTAACCAACAAGAAACCCTTAAAGAAGGGAGACAGGGAGGAGATGAATGTGTACAAAGAAAACTTAGGGACTCCTAACAGTAGAAAGTTAGAGAGCAAGCTGCAGGAAGAATAAGGTGAGGACTATTTTGGGGGAGTAACAGGAAGAACATGGAGATGGCCAACAAGCTGAACCAGTTTCTTAATGGAATTTAGTCAAGGTCCTCTGTGGTTCACCACCCAACCCCCATGAACACCAGCTCCCTCACAGCTCCAAATGCCTTTTGCCTCCATCTCCTCTGAGCCTTCAGCTAGTAAGCAGCCAGACTCACCCACAACACTGCAGCTGTCACCCTTTCACACCTCTTCCTCTGGCACCGGCAATCCTGACAACTCAGTTCAAGCTGAACGTCACAGTAGACCAGGTTCAGAAGGAACTGAGAGGCACCTGTTATCTTTAGTCCCTGTCCACTGGAAAACAACATATTAGGTCCAGATACCAAAGCACTCCACTGTTCACAACAACCAGTCAACCAGACACTGAACTCTTAGGTTATGAAGACTGTGGAGAGGAACAGTTTTGGCAAATCCAGTTGACCCCAATTCTACCTAAACCCTAATAACTTTGCTATTGTGAGATATATTATGGGTGGCATGAGTTAGAGTACAGATGACTGGTTGACAGCTTAAAAACCCCCCAAGGAGTTAGTGGTTCACTTCAAACCCCCCCTTTATATCCACAGAGATTGTGAATTTGTCTTGGAATTTTTATTGACCAACTTAATTGAAAATAGTGATAAACAGCAGCAAACTAATAATTAATCTTTTAAAAAATGCCCACAGGAACATTTTTGAGTGATGAGTCAAATGAACTGATGTATATGGAGGAAGCCTGTTTCCACCACTAAATAAAAAATAAAAAAGGAAATTGCGATTTTTTTTTCCTTACAATTCTGACTTTCTTCTTGCAATTGTGTTTACATCTCGCAATTCAGACTTTTTTTTTCCTCAGAATTGTGAGATATAAACTCACAGTTGCGAGTTATAAAGTCAGAATTGCGAGATATAAAGTCAGAATTGCGGGATATCAACTCACACTTGCAAGAAAAATTCTTGCTATTGCAAGTTTGTATATCACAATTCTGACTTTTTTCCTCAGAATTGTGAGATATAAACTCACAGTTGCGAAGTTATAAAGTATGTTCTCAGAATTGCGAGTTTATATCTTAAAATTCTGAGAAAAAAAGCCAGAATTGCGAGATGTAAACTCACAATTTTAAGGGAAAAAGTCAGAATTGTGAGATAAAAAGTCACAATTACCTTTTTTTAATTTTTTTACTCAGTGGCCGAAACGGGCTTCCATAAACACAAGCTACTGCACTGAAACTTTTAAACAAATTCTGAAAATTTGTTTAAAATAAATCAGACCTGAGGTTTGCTCAAATAAATTTCTCATTTGTGCCTCCGCCTGCTTGATGTGTTTTGTGCATTCTAGTACTGGGTACCACTCAATATAATGCAATGAATCACAATATGATAATTGGTTTGAGATTAAAATGATGCCAAATGCATGAAAGAGCGAGAGATGAATCCACAGGTTTAGTTTAAACTCTTTCGTGCCTCATACAATCAGCCCTGAAGAACTCAAAGAAATATCGAGTTTGAGTTCATTCAGATACTTGTGCCAAATGGTATGATTATATGAGTAAGGGTGAATCCCATTTCTCTGTCTTACCTCTTCTCCTTAGTTTTGCGCATTCACGTGAGAGCAAGGGCTAAGGAGAAGTGGTAGATAACCCTTAAAACCAAGCATTTTCACGAGCTTACTTGAAACCAAGGGGTACCCAGAACACACTGCGCAACCAGCAACAATGGCGGCCAGATCATCAAGAGAGTCCCATAAATGTAAGTATTTTCGGCTTAAATAATTGATTTAAAAATTACGACAGTCTTGTTTTTTTGCACTACACAGTCCTGTACATATATATTTGCAACCATGTTCTTAATTGAAACGTTTTTAAAAAAAAAAAATCGCTAGTTTGCTACGCTAACGTTACATTGCCGATTTGCACGACAGTCCCGCATTTCTCTGACTAGCCTTGAATGGACTCCATGCATGTCTACAGTTTTAACTAAACTCCATTAGCAGCTAATTTCGTTTGATATCAGTGCATAACACTACTTGCTTTGGTGACGTAGCAGCCAGCTAGCGACGATGTATGGATGACGTAACCGTAACCAAGTGGTGTCTCATTTCATAGGGGTATGTTTTCACCCCTAGCGCTTACCACTCGGTTTCGAGGGACAAGGGCTATGGGTAAGACGAAGGGGAAGGAGTAAGACAGAGAAATGGGATTCACCCTAAGTAAGCACCCTGTTGTACTAAAAAAATTAAGTTACTCTTCAACAACGTACCACCTGTCCTTTAAATTACCGTAGGACATTGAGTCGCCACATAAACGATATCCTTTACTGACCCTGCACCTCTGAACCTACAACCAACCCACAGAGCCTGGCATTGACTTCTGCATGACAAACCCCTAAGCCACTTTTTGTTTTCACATCCTATGGACATTTCAAAGCACAGCTTACAACAAACTCTATATTAAAAAAAATATATGAAGGAAGCACCATTTAGGACCATGTTAGATCCTCACCTCTTACTGAGGTTTTACCCTCAACTATTAAATTACTGCTAAATCGGCACAATGCAGTCAGTCAGCGTCATGAGTCATTTTGGCTGTATAGTGACATTTCGAGGCTCTAAAATCTTTTGGCTTTGTCTGTTTTTTGGTCTCATACAACATGGATGACCTTTGCCAATCCATAAATCCTTTAGCTCTGAGGCTGATGCTCCTAACAAGGAAAGCAGCTCAAAGCTAATTTGTTTTTCCTATTCTCATATTCTTACATACTTTGTTATAGAAAGTGAAGCATCAGATCCTTCTTGAGCGACAAATACTTTTGTCTATGCTTTAACAAGACTGATGTAACTGACCTCTCAAAAGTCTGGCACGCTGAGGGAATACCACAATTGTGAGACAAAGTTGAAGCATGACACGCAAAGATGATCAAAGTCTTATTGTAGAAAATACATTTGAGAAAAATTAAGGATAATGCTTGACTGAATGTAACTTTTTTTTACTTCCCAACTCTCACTATAAAACTCAAAGATCTGGAGTAGCCGATCACAATAAACCAGTAAACTTCAACAAGCACCTCATCCCGAAGACTGCAGTATGTCAGCAGGTTGATGACCTGTGTAGTCGGCGAGCAACATGTCCAAAGGTTGGATCTGAGGAGGTGAATTTCTTTCCTAACTACTCGTCTGGCACAGGAGGATGGGAAAGCAGCAGCATTACTTGCAGTTTCCAAGGTGACGCAGCTGGGAGAGTCAAAGGGCCTGTCACGTGTCTGTAGCACGAGGACTCTGTGTGCTGTTCTGGCCCCAATAACTTCAGCCTCCAAAAGCAGACTGGCTCCCACAGCCACTTCCTACTTTTTCAACACGGGTCTTTAACCCCGTCGCTGTCTCTCTCGCTCACTCTCTCTCCCCAGCCACACTTCCTGTGGGAACTGTAGGCAGCAAAGCCATTTAGGAGATTAACATCCTACAGTCCTTTCAATTTAAACAGGCCTACTACTTCAGTTATTAAACTAATGATAATTACACTGAGATAACATTAAACACGTACTGTCAGTCAGTAATATGGTGCTGTGGAACTGTGTATTGGCCTCACCCATATTAAAGAACTGTTACTCATATTAAAGACAGCTGTTTCTCTATGGAGAAAATATATTCTATAGGGGTGTAACGGTACACGTATTCGTACTGAAAATTTTCGGTACAGGTCTTTTGGTTCTGTACGCATATGTACCAAACAAATAGAGCATCGTTTTAACCACTGCATGTGTGAAACTTCATTTTTAAACTTCAGTTTCATACATTGTTACTTTTGATAAGAAACAAATTATGTCCAATTCAAAAAAATAAATGCCATTTTGACGCTCTTTGATGTGTTTTGACAGATCACTGTATAAATACCTCAGTTCAAATGGCAGCATCCCTTCCTCATTACTACAAGTTTTAACTAGTGGTCGACCAATATATTGCCATGTGCCGATATATTGGCCGATATTTTGCATTTTTCAAATATTGGCCGATAAGTTTTTCTGTTTGGCCGATATGTTTGAGACTTTTATTTTGACGGCGCAGAGAACAGCAGCGCCCGCGCACACAGCACTCACATTCTCCCTCTTCATTGTTTGCTGTCGTAGTTTAACAGTTCTGCCTAATATGGATAGAAGTCTGTCTAATAATCAGAACTGTTAAATAAATGAATTAAAAGGTATACAAAAAAATTATTATAACGATTGCTTTTACATTATTAGTAAAAAGGCAAACATTATAATACTTTGTTTACCGTCAGTATTCAGCAAATACGCATTTATATCATTTAAACAAATGTCTAATAATAATTTAATTCCACAGACCTTGCAGACTTAGTCAAATCCAGCTGTGAGATCTTGTGAAGTGTGCATTTGTATCCTGCATGATCGAGTGTGCTCTGCATTATGGTCGGTCCGTGCGAATTGAATGCGGACAGGAAGAGAGTTCAGCTTCACTGGAGATGCGCAATCGACAAACTTTAAACTTGTGATTTCATGTCATTTTTACTGTGTGCTGTAAGGAAAATGAGTCTTACCTAGGCTTTAGTTGAAAAAAAAAAAATATTTCCAATGCAAACAAACTTCCCAGATTCCCAGACTGTTTACTTTTTTTTAATTTATATATTTTCAAATATTTCTTTATTTGTGAAAAATACTGTAATAGGATTACTGAATCAGGAAGTTGTCATCTAATGTATGTTTATTTTACACATTTATTTTTAATGTAATTAATTTTAAAATTATTTCAAATTTCTCAAACATTAATTAAAATAAATAAAAATTGTCATTATAAATTATAATTAAAATGTAAAAAAATATATATCGGCTTTATATCGGCCATTGGCCACCCTGCTCTCTAAGATATCGGTATCGGCTGTCAAAAAAAATCAATATCACTGATCACTAGTTTTAATGTGAAATAAACATGAATGAACATCTCATGCCTCATGTAATCACTCATCTTTCTGTGGTTGAAACACTGATTATCAAAACAAAATTTCACATAGCATTTCATTTACCTCAGGCAAGTCATCAGTGTCCACAGCTCATTAGTTCGGATTAGAAATGAAGTCTAGAGAAGAGCATTTCGCGAAATATTAGACTACACACGCATTATTTTTTACTATACCTGGTTATGATGTCTCAATTATTTAATGTACATTTAAATAAATCTGTTATGAAAAAAGTTATGACAGCCACCGTGTAAATGAATATTTCAACAACAAATAGAAATTTTATTATTTAGAAATTAATTTAAAAAATGCATACAATTTTTTAATTTGAGTGTTGATTACTATATGTAAAAATAAATAGTAATTAAATTTAAGTTTGGGCTCTGTTGTTAGTTGCAACCTTACAGTAATGTATAGTTCAGAGCATAAGCTGAGGTAGATTTTTCATCCCTAGGAAAATTTTAATTATAACTGAATTATAATTGAAACCAGACTATTCATGAGTTACATAATGTTAAATTCAGCCTAAAGTACAAGAATGGAAAATGTTTAGCAATTCTCTGATGATGATTTCAACTGTGTCAGCAGTGTGGACGCACTTCACCATGACCAAAAATGATGCTAGATTAGCAACATGTCAGCTTTGTTTGGCTAAAACATAGAGAGGCATATTTCCAAAGAATTTCACTATGACTAGTTTAATTTATCACCTTAGAACAGAATCCCTAGTTCAATTAGCTGAACTAATACAATTACCAAAAACTGAAGTTTCAGTTTTCAGCTAGATGAAAACTAATTTCAACTTCAAAATATTTTTTTTGCATTACTATCAAATTGCTATCAAATCTAGTGAGTATATAAGAAAGTTAGCAGAGCAAATCACTTGCACAGATCCCTTTCAACAGTGCAGTCTGAAGAATTGAGATCTGCTTCTGATCACACACACATACTCAGAGGAGCAACATTTGTAAGAAATCCCAGTCTTTAATAGTCTAGTTTAAAATCACCACAACTTTTAAAGCCATGACATTGTGTCACTTCCTGTTGTACTCAAGCTCCAGCCCTCCCCCTCTTCTTCTGCTCTGTGCCATGATTCACTATGACCAGAGTGAGAGTGAGATCTCTCTATTTGTTTCTCTAATTTCTCCCAACTCTTACCAACAGCCCTTGTTTACTCAGTCATACTTTGTATTATTAACACATTTGTTCTTAATTCAGAAATGAACAATAAAGCGCATTTGTGAGTGAACTCTTTTCCTCCAGTGTCTGGCTCACTGGGGTGTGGGCCACGATTTGTACAGGTTTCTTTCTGCTCAGCAAGCTGAGGCATGTCAGACGCACTAAAGAGGGGGGTATTTAATTAAAGGGCCAAAATTACCAAATGGAACTGCTCATATATTTCTCATCCTTTCTCATGTCATTTGTATTTACTGTAGGTGAAATGTTCAAGAATGCAGGTCTATATTTATGTGGTCCTCATTACTAATAGGTCGTGCTATCGCCTCCAATACACTGATGCAAAAGTTATCTTCAGAATACTATTCATATTTCTGCTGCACAGTACAGTGATGTCATATAGATTCTTATTTATTGCAGCAATATAATTTTGTATCCCACAACTCAGTGCACACAGATTGACCTTTCATGAGCTGACTCAGTATTTGATCAAATGTCAAAAACTGAATTACAAAAGCCAAATAACACTTTGTTTCAGGGATGAAAACTGGTAGGGCACTACAGTTTGAAATGTTTGTTGTATAACATTTTGTTCACATACTATTTACATATTTTTCCCCCCACAGGCAATCCTAAAGATTTCATTGGTCATGAAAATAACAGTGCTGATTGCCTACTGTGTGACTGAGTTGACCAATGAAATTAGCTGTGGGGTGGTGATTAAATTTAACTGGTTTGGGAAAAAATAGTTTACAAAAAAAGTAGGAAGTATGCAGCGTACACTAGTATTCCATACTGAACACAGTCGATGGTGGGTCCAATTTATGACAAAGGCTAGTTAACGTTTCTGATTGACTACTGCATTAAAGCAATAATAAATGTTTAATACAACATTTGGAAATCATAAATGGCTATCATCTTTGAACAAATCAGATTCCTTGCCATCAAAACTGCAATTAAAAGCTTGAATAAAAGTGGAATACTAGAAAAGATCTGTATCTGAGCAAGAAAATTAAGATGATCTCATTTTATTTAAGAGATCACCATTATGGCATTATTCAACACTGTTTTTCAAGAATTTCTCAATCTCTCACAGACGAACACATACATGCTCGCACACATTTTCTGCACAGCCAATGAGAACGGCACATAAAATGCTGACTAGGGCTGCCGACCATCAGCTGACCAAACAAAGCAAAGCCTGCCTTCCACCAACAAAACCAGCCTAGCTGTGAAAAGCTTGGCAGGTGGCCCTGCTCCATACATCTTCTCCATTCTCTGCTATTTTAAATCAATAAAACTAGAAAAAGACTGAGCCCTCCTTAGGATGAACCAGATTCATATCAAATACACCGCATTTCATTTACAACTGGTTGTAAAATGCTACCTGAAGTCTGAAAATGATTTGTCAGACACTAGGTACCAGCAGACTTGCAAGATTAGTGTCAATGTAACTTCATATGGAACGAGCACCTGTCATCATAGCAGGATATCTTTCCCACAATCCTGTGTCATGTGCCGAGGGTCTGATCTTTCAGAATCATAGCAAAGCATGACTTCCCTCCAACCATTTGTCCAAAATGTTGTATTGGTGACAACTTACCATCCGATTAAGATCACGACAGTCAAGAGCTAAAATGCTGAGTCAAATTCAGGTTTGTGAGGATCATGTTCCTGCAGGTCTTGTACAAGAACTTCAAGTGACAAGACTTTTGCTTTATTGTTAACAAAAAGTCATTTGCAAGGACAACATGCATGGTAAGATTTCATAATCAGTTAGTTTTAGCTTCGAACAACAGATATACAGAACAGAATTTTTATTAATTTTATTTCTGGTATTATTATTTCTACCAGTTATTACCCTTATATTTTAAAGTGCCCCTATTATGCCATTTTTAAAGTTGCTAATATTGTTTTGTGTGTCTCTTAAAACAGGTTTACATGCATGTAAGGTCAAAAAACACTTTAGTTTATTCCAAAGATCTATTTAATTTTACCTCATTTCTAAATGATTCGTAAACGACTCGTGCGAAGCAGTGCAAATACAGCTACGTGACACTGCATAAAAAGGTAATATTCGAAAAGGCATAAGTTTTCCAATCTATTGTATCGAAATTGTAAATTATAACTGAAAAAAATAACATTTAAAATGTAAATTTATTATTTTATAAAATATTTTTTTCCTGTTTTGATCTAAAAAAAAACAGTATAAAGTACATGAGGTTTAAATGAGCCAAATTATGCAAATAATTAGTTACTTTAAGACTGTTGTTCAGCTAAAACCTGTTATGTTTTTCTTGAATAAACAACAGCCCACTGTTTAAGGTGTTACATAACCTTATACTGTACATTATCAGCTCAAGCATAATCAGGGCAAGATCATTCATGTAAATGCATTTATTGAGGCTGCGATTTGCTAGCACATTCACACCAACATAAGAGACACAGAGCCAGGAATTTGTGAATGAAACTTCAGCTTGTTCTGTAGTTAGACTTGATCTCCAATAAAAGATATTTAGGCCTAGTTTCACAGACAGGGCTTAGGGCCGGGACACACCAAGCCGACTTCAAAGAAATAGCGGCGACAAAAGCCGACGGTGTTGTCGCCTTGCGTCGGCGGCGTCGGACAAAAAAAGCTGCACATGAAAACACCGCACAGACTTTCCGCACAGGCGTTCTGCGCCTGCGTGAGATGAGTTAGCTGTCTATATCAGCAGCTATCAATAGTAAATATTAATCATTCAAACGGAGAAACCGAAATAAAGATATACGAGATAAATGCAGATATATGAAACGTAAACAAAGCAGTGCTTGCTTAGCATTTTGAATATCAGTTACAATGATAACTTTCTTCATTTTAAGCGGCTCATGTTGTTATGATAATATTCACATACTGGAATGCTTGGGTAAGATCACGTTACTTGTTTTCATCACTTTCGCTTTAATTCTCTGGCACTGTCTCATTCACGAAACTAGACATCCAATCAGAGTTCTTACTTTCCCTGACGCCGATTCAACATGTTGAATCGGGCAAACTCTCGCCAACGTGAGCCTGACGAGAGCCGACGACTGGAACACACCAAACAAACTAGCCCGACAGACGCAAGCCGACGGCCCGACGAGAACCTATGGCCGATCATCGGCTTGGTGTGTCCCGGCCTTTAGACTACGCCAGGATTAGGTCATAGTTCAATTAGGACATTTAAGTTATTTTTTATAAAAGTGCCTTAGTAAAAAAACATAACTGGTGTTCATCTTGAGACAAAACAAAGGCCCTGATGTATTTTAAGATCTGTCAGTGCAAGTTTCTTTTAGATGAAACAGCTCAGACTTACATTTAGTCTGGGACTACCGGGAGTTAAAGTGATGTCTAAAGAACATGTCTGTATCTTAAAGGAAAAAAATACTACATATTGTGCTAAACACCAGATATGTGAGCTATTATCTTTATAACTAAATGTGTTTGTTAACGGCTTCATGGAGGTGGCCTGTGCGTCACTGTTTTTTTTTACAGTGGGCTGCGGTGTTTAGAGTACTTGTAGGTTGACACTTCTAACTTGATTAATGTAGGAGTTTTATTGGCCTGTTCAGACCAGAGGTTATTTATTAATGAATTAATCCATTATATAATTTTTTGCCCTTACCTAAGCTACATACCTTCTATGTAGATATCAGAGAACAATTTAAAATACTGTATCAATGCATTCTATGGCACCTTTAAAGTCATTAAACATTTGCTTGATTATGAGCAATTCCTTTCATTTGTTCTAGATCATTAAACATGATGTTATGGTGTCTGAAACTAGTTTCCTTATTAGGTGTTTTTACAAAGGAAACCCACCTGTTTAGTCATCAAGGCAGTAGCCTTAAGTTTCAGACACAACCGTTGTGTTACTAGGAAAAACAACAGATACATAACTTGAGTTTCTTTTTCACACCTGCACTATTTTTTAAAAACATAAAGCGCTTTTGTGAGCTTTGAGATTGAAGTGGTGACGTACAAAAGATTTCCAGGAGAAAAAGGCTTCTGACTCACTCACTACTCCTAGACAGACAGTTATTCAGACAAATGACGAGAGCTGAACGGAGCTTTGCTTTGGTGAGACATCTTCAGAGAAGAGACTGGAGAAGCTTTAATACGAGAGCAGCCTGCAGAATAATTCTCCTTCAAAAATGCCAACATGCTCTCTGAACTCACTGCCAAAACTCCAGTTGCCCAGTGGAGGAAACCAACATACCACTGCAGCAAATAAAAGCCACTGATACAACATCTAGGTCACTGTCAATTCATCAAGTAGGATTGCTCATCTATTTATATTTATTTATGAATACATCACCATTTATGCGTATTTAAAGTCTGTTACTGAACCAAATTTACAATTTGACTGACGTTCAACCAAAAAATTTGAATTCAAAAATGCCTTATTAATTTATACCATAAATAATTATTATTCTTTTTATATACTGATATAGTAGTGCCTTATGCCCACCAAGGCTGCATTCATTAGAGCAAAATTACATTAAACCAGTAATATTGTGAAATATTGATATTTAATACAATTGTTTTCTAGATTAAAATGTAATTTATGATGGCAAAGCTGAAATTTCAGCAGTCTTAAGTCTTTCGATCATCACAAAAAAAATATGACGGCACATCATGATTTTATGTGTGTCATCACATGGCGGTTTGGAGCAAAACATGTAGGCAATCTAAACAAACTCGCAATGGCACAATTATTGCTAAAAATTTTCAAGTTGCAACAGTTGTTTTCTCTAGTTCACAGTAACTTAGCCTGATTCCCTCAAGTCATTTACATCAGCAATGCATTTTATGAAATCCGGGAGCTTTCTGACCCTTCATAGACGGCAATGCAACTACTACATTCAAGGCCCAGAAAGGTAGTACGGACATTGTTAAAATAGTCCGTATGACATCAGTACTTCCACCTTAATTTTATGAAGCTACGAGAATAATTTTTTCTTTGTGCACAAAAAGTATTCTCGTAGCTTCATAAAATTCAGGTTTAACCACTGATGTCACACGGACTATTTTAACAATGTCCTTACTACCTTTCTGGGCCTTGAAAGTGTCAGTTGCATTGCTGTCTATGGAGGGTCAGAAAGCTCCTGGATTTTATCAAAAATATCTTAATTTGTGTTCCGAAGATGAACGAAGGTGTTTTGGGTTTGGAGAGACATGAGGGTGAGTAACTAATGACAGCATTTTTTATTTTTGGGCAAACAAACCCTTTAAGGTTACCGGCCAACTGGCAGGTAATTTACTTGCCAAATTTATAATACAGATCTGAATCAATTTATGCAATTTAAATGACTTTTTTTGTGGGGGGGGGGGGGGCTATAAACAATAGACTATAAACTAATGTCTAATGTTAACTGTAATGGTATTGCAACCACACCACCACTTTAGCAGGATTTTATAGGACTCCATTTTTGAATTTCAATCTCTGTGTAGTCAGTTCAATGTATAAAACTACCGCAAACATACAAAGTTAACATACAATAGTTCAGTAGCTACGTATGTAAATACAGATTAACTTAAGAAGAATTTTTTACACATGAAACACTGATCCTTATCTGAACTTTTCCTTTTCAAAATAAATAGGTCTCAAATAACACAAACAAACATCTGATAAACGCTGACAGTAGACGGTGATGTCTACCTGAGAGGGGCCTCATTTATAACCGCTGCGCACGCACAAACCTGCCCTGAAAGAGGCGTACGCCACTTCCTACGCAAAAGGTGGGATTTATAAAAACAAAATTGACGGGAAAATTTGCGCACCTACACGCAAACTCTGACCCATGCGTACGAACTCTTTTTCCTGGGGTGAGAAAATTAATGAAGTAAACAACGATGTTTAACTTTGTTTTCATTTCGATATACACATTTACATTAAATATTCCACTCTCATTAATGGAGATAAGGACTGAAATGACAAAGTCATTACGCAGAAATTAAACCAAAATTTTATGAATTAGTGATGAGCTTGTTCGCTTTTCCTGTGGCATGCTATGTTTTAATGACAGCGAGGAGTGCTATAGGTGCACAAAAATTCATCTTTAAACTAAACTGCAGATCTCATGTTATGAGAAAATATTTTTAGCGAGAACATTACAATGATCCATGATGCGCATTTACTTTGATATTATGGAGGACACTGCTGGATTTTGTGGACAAATGGTCCACTGACCGGTTTGAATAGGTCCAATGATAGCTTACTGTACAGCTGCACGGAGGTGTTGATGTCATGTAAAGGCATCTCTACAACATTATGAAAAATACCACTG